>JAPTYQ010010593.1:12578-32589 GCA_029814465.1 Ostorhinchus cyanosoma
TTTTATGTTTGTTCTACACTTAATTGTTTTTAAAGATTTCAGCTCTCCATAAATTATAATTACTGTGTTGTTGTGTGGTGATATTTTGTATTAAGTTCCCTGTAAAATATGTTATACTTCTGTGGGTTGTATCGCATTTTTACATGCTGTGCTTACAGATGAATGTAGATAATGTAAAAAAAAAATTTATTGCCCTTATGTCATTCAAAATGATCAATACAATGCATCACCCAATGTATTTTATTGCAACCCAATCCAAATATTCATTGCCATTTAGAAATGCAGGTAAATACTTGGAAGTAGATCTAAATTCAAGGCCACCTGGGTTTTTACCTGAGTGAAATGTTTCTTTGACTATTGACTGTGGTTTCTATGAAATATTTTCTCAGTAGTGTGTTTCACTGTGAGGTATCCTTTTCTGCTCAGACCCTGGTCGTGTTTTTCACCCACTGTTTTGTTTTTCCAGCACAAAATAAGTCTCAGGTTTGATTTGTACTGGAAAAGTGATTGTCACAAGGTCTGAACTTGGCAGATAAGCTGGTAAAACCAATTCAAGCTAATTTTCATCCTCCTGTAGTTGATTACCAACCTCCTCTGCTCTCTGCAGAATCCAGCAGCTGTTCATGGAGCTTCTGTCTAACAGCAGGCAGTTGAGGTGGCTGTCCTGTAGCTTCATGCTTGGCCTGGTGACCCCCTGCTCTTTAGCCTGCCTGTCCAACCCTTCAGCCGAAACTTTGCAGCACCTCAGTTTACTGGACCACCAGCTGGGTATGTGTTTGCTGGGTATATCAGTTGCTTACTGCACTACATGACTGTATTATCTCTCCCCACCATATGGATGTATTTACTTTACAACTAACATATTATTCACATAAATTCACACTATGCAGATACAAATACACAAGCAAATACAAGAAAGGACAAAATGTATCACCCGTATAACAAACAGCAAGTCATTTATTAATCTATTTCAATAAAAATTTGGTTAATATGTTCTCTTTTTTGTTTTCCATGTTTATTTAGTTGTCCCATCCTCAACTGGACACACCTCTGCCATTTCTTTGTAATGCTTGGTAACACTTTAAGTTTGTACATCTTGTCACCTGTCTGGATTGTTTCCCCATTCAGGTCCACTCATCTCACCGTCTGAGCTGGATCGTCTCTCTAATCTTCGTTCTCTGGCTCTGGACTTCTCTGATTTGACATCTGAGCTTTGTGGTTTGCTGGCATCTCCACGTCGCACCCCACTGCACCGCCTCTCCCTGCTACTCAACGGTGCCGCCCTGGAGTTTAAACCATTAGAAGGGACCGCTACGGAGGATGACTGGAAAGCACTGGTAGGGCAACATTGTGACACTTTTTCACCCCAATCCCCCCCAAAATTTACTCCATGTGTGACTTTTGCTTGAAATGCCCCAATGAACCTGATTAATTCGTAGGTTCGTGTTAGCGCCAACCTGCGAGTCTACATCATGGCCCTCGAGGTCGACAGCTTGGAGCTCCTCAGGGTCCTCAAACCGAGCCTTCCTCTGGAGCGCCTTCACCTTGACAGTTACAGCACACTGGTGACTGATGCCACCCTGGAGCTCATCTCCCAGCAGTACAACAAAACGCTGACCCATTTCCTGCTCCTAAGGGATGACCCTGACTTTCCTGACCTCAGTGTCAATCGTAACGAAGACCCTCTGGTCCTCTTGTCTTGGAGATGTACTAAGCTGGCTGTGTTGGTCATACATGGTGAGTCCATTTTGTTTTTCCTGATATAAGTACTTAGAAAATATAATTTCAGACTGAGGTGGTGGTCTCATTTGCAATGTAGTCAAGAAAATATGTTGACAAAAACAATATAAAGGTTCACTAAAGAATAAGGACGTAAGAAAAGATGAGATATGCCTTTATTTGTCCCACAAGGGGAAATTCCACATTTACAGCAGCAAAAGTACAAGCACACAAGAGCAAAGAAGTGCAAGCAAAAGTACAAGCATGAACTTTGATTTGAACAATTTTGGGGTCAAAGTGTTTTTGACACAGGGGTGGAATATTAGTCAGCACTACTTACTTTTTAACTTGTTCATATAATTATACATAGTGGGGACAGATATCATTTCCATACATGAACTCAATGTGTTCAATGTGTTTAGCATAAACAACCACCACTCACAATTTTGTTGCATAGTTTTAGCACACTGTAAAGAAATCCATATTAAAAGAAAATACTTGAATATTCTAAGTGAGAATTCACATCAACATTGTCATCGTATGTTATTGTTTATAGTTAGGCTCCGTCCCAAAGTTCCCCCTTGGCCCTACATTTCGTCCCTACCCCTACGTTTGGAGTGAAGTTCGGAGGGGTAGTGTGTCCTATTTCTCGTTAGCATTGAGGGAGAGTGGACATTCTGCCCCTTCAAACGGAGTCAGCTTGGATGCAGACTCGCTGCCTTTTGCTTCAAACGGACGGGAAGAATTTGCCGCTTTGCCCCGCCCACAGTGCTTTCCAAATGCTTCCACTTTTCCAGCGTAAACATATGGTAAACATGCCAACAGGAGCTGGAAAGGAATCGCACAAATGTAATGCCGCTTTTCCACTGGTACCAACTCGGCTTGGTATTTCTGGAGGGTTTCCATTCCAGGATAGTACTAACTTTACCTGAACATCAAAGTGGACAGCGCGTACTTCTATATTTTCTGCTCAGGGATCTGTTGATAAACTTGCTCGTTTTGTGTTGTCTCATCTGACGTTTTACGTCGGCCACCAAAGACTGAATCTCCTGGACCGACCATGGTGTAGTTTCGGGCTGTCATCATGTGGATTAATGTACCGCTATATTTACTGTCAACTTCCACATATACGCGACCTCACTTATTGATGACGTCAGTGTCCCATTGTGTCTGTAGAAATCCCTACCACTTGCGACTCCGTCTGAAGTGCACTTCAAAAACAAGTGGACTCCAAAAGGAGTGCTAGTGGCCAAGGGGGACTTTGGGACGGAGCCTAAATGATATCTTCTGTGTAATGCCTTATTAATTGTTCTATCATTACTACTTTGCCTTGTGCGTCTGTAGGTTACACTGTGTGGTCTCATAATCTGGTGGCCATCTCTCGCCTTCGAGGCTCCAGCCTTCGTGTCCTGACCGTGTCCGAGGAGAGCATCGACTTTGACCCAGACCAAGCCGTGTGTATGGAGGGCGACCCAGTCCATAACCTGGTCAAAGAGGTTTCCCTGGGCCTCGGCCGAGTCTGGCACCCTTGCCTGGATTCCAGTTTGGTTTTGTCTGAACCCACTCAGCACTTCCACCGCGAGCTGCATGCCTTCAGTATGGGCATGTAGGCAGGGGTGGCAGATCCAACACATCATAGCCTAACGTGTCAAAACCAGGCCAGACAAAGCTGACCCAAGTCAGCTCTGACCTCAGATTCTTAATAAAAGCTGACTGTGCCTGACTCCCAAAGCAGTCTGTAAAGTACATTTATGTTAAGTAATATCAACTGATGGTTTTATTTTTATTTTTGTTTTTGTTTCAGGGTTTAGCAAACAATTAATCAGCCATTTTCCATCTGGGATGGGGTTCTCGTTTTCCTGATTTTCATCTTGAGTAGCGCATTAATTAATTAGATATTTGAGCACACATGTTAAAACGTAGTCTTGTCAGTTTTCAGATGACGAATGTCCAATGAAAACTGGACATTCTACTGTAAAATTTGATAGATGTCTATGTTGTTGTTCTAGATTTCCAACAACAATTTACACATATTATGAGAGTAGGCTTTGGGTCAGTCTGGCCGGTCTGGTCTGGTCTTGCCCACAACAAGTATTCTGAGCTTGATGTCTCTCCACCTTAATAACCTCCAGAGCCTCTGTATGATGTAACTTTGATTTGTTTTGTTTTTCCCTTTTTCTTTTTCATCTCTCCCTGCTCTGCGTATAATCTTGTTTTTCCTGTGTGGTGGTTCCCTCGCCTGTATAGGCTTTGTGTGTATTTAAATATATTATTATCCTGTTCACAGCTAGAACAAGAAAGGCAGGCGGGTTGAGTGACGATGGATTTAAAGAGCAGTGGGAGGGTGTTGGGAATGCGTGTTCAGACACAAGCTACTAGCATTAGTTGTGTTTTTTTATTTTATCTTTGCTCTGTCAGTATGCGTCGCTTTAGCAAAAGTTGAAATTTATAAACTAATCAATCAATCACTTCCTGGGTAATCATCTTAGCTGCTTCTCCCATTGCTCTGATTGAGCACCTTGTGCACTTGTCCACTAGTTCAAGAGCCTGCCGGCAGGGTGGGAACTTTCCACTGTAAAATGGCTGCAGTGAATGCAGTTTCAGCTACAGCCATGTCAGTGCCATGACTCAGACTTGTGATCTTTGTTAAGTGGCATTTCAAAGCCATGCGGGTTTCTTAAGGCTATTGAACTTCTTAACGGTGTTGTGGAGAATATTGTTACATGCTTGCCGCCAACACACTTCCCACCCTGCTCACTTGTCGACTCTTTGGAGAAATCTCACTAGTCGACTAATGAGGGAGCCTTGTCTTCCGACTGACATTCAGAGCCAAACTATAAAAATCAAACCATCACTGTACAACGCAGACCTACTCTGTTCTGTTATCATATATAACAAGCTGGTAGCAAATCTTATAATTTACATTAGACACAGCTACATCATGGGTTTCCTCCAAACATTTTTTTTTACTAGTATCCGTGGTCCAGAGCCTTTATGGACTTACCATGACTTCAAGTGCATCGTGAAGTTCTGAAATGCGTTGAAATCTTATGATTTTTTAAATTTCTAATAAGAAATGCATTATCATTCCATAATGCCGTATATAAGTGCATCTCTGACTAGTCCCAGATGTTTTGGTAAGGCCATGCTAAAACACCAGTATTCTGAAGGCAGTTTCCACACCCAGGTGTTGCAGACATGCCAGCAATGTCGTAGTTAGAAAAGGTGGATTTCTTGTTTTCACCAAACAATTAACAGGGAAATGAAAAGGATGCACTGAATGTAACTTATTTCTCATTCTCTCATTCTGTTGGCCAGTCAAATCTGTGTTTTTCCTTTCTTAATGAAGGCTTACTGTTTAGTCATATTTGCCACCAACAATTGGGGCTGCTATTGTATGTTCCACTGACAACCAAGACTGGTTCAGTTCAGAGTAATGGCACCTACAGCACAACATGACATTGGGTCGCGTGGCTCGTTTCTGTGGCGTAAAGTTCTTTTCCGTCAGTCTCAGGTAGGCTTTTAACATCACCATCACTAGCGCAGTGATGGTGATGTTGTCCAGTGGGGTGTGTGAAACAATCAGTTAACGTTAGAAATTGTCTTTATTTTATTTTGAGTCACAGTTGCCTTGGAAACAGCCCCTTGTTTTCTGGATACAGTTGTTGTTATTAATGATGATGTTTATCTTGCCATCTGATAAACCCTCACACCTCTTTAGTGAGGGAAGGTCAGCAAACCTAATCATACATTTGTTTTCAAAGATTAAGGTTGATAAAGACTAACGAATGGCAGTCTGCTCATTGCACATGTTTTATATCTCAGCAGATGTTGTGAGGGGCAGAGTGTGGTGTGGAGTGGTAGAAAATCGATGCTGTCGATGAAGGACATGCTGGGCCCAATTAAGGTCTGAACTGAATGTAATCAATTACCTAGGATGAAATGATTTATTTCGGGTACAGCAAATCTTGTCCTGATGTGCAGCTGGCTGGTTTTTCAGGCATTCAGTAAATTTGGTAAAGAATGAAAGTGTCTGTCAGTATCTGAGTCTTAACTTGTAAAATCCAAAAGTCACGACGATGATTGCCTGGCCAGGCACTGTAGCTGAAGTCTTTCATCAAATGTCTGCCACTCCGGCAGAGCTAAGTGCTAACATAATTACCAGGTCTTACCAGGTGGTAATTGGGCCCGGTATAGTTCCACTGATGCTCCAGTGTTGTGACTGCTCACTGGATATGACAGCTGTGGTCCACTTGTGTCTTACTGAGGACATTTCCTGAGCTAGGGATTTTAACAGTTAGCCTTTTGAATGGCTTCAGCTCAGTTAGTTGTTGTGCACACTATGGCTTTTTAGAGGCTTGGGCAATGGTATTGCAGACTACGAAGGTCCATATCAAGATCTGTTGTTTACAAGGTTGAGTGGTGATATTTGGGCAGATATGAAACCAGCATTTTACAACATGCCAGCAGTAGTGTTGGACCTGCAGCTACCAAATGTTTGCCTGTTTGTGAAGGGACCTTGATGGTTTAGCCATGATAATCTCTAGTCCTTGGTCCATATCTCAGGATAAATGCACTTTGGTACCAAGAGTTTCTTTTAAAGGCTGTCCGTGGCTGTTTATAGAGCTGTACACTCAAATACCTATTCTCAGAGGGGATAGCAATACCAACATAACTCACTCAAACCAAAATGTTGGTTTTTATCTTTCTTCCTCTTATCATTATTTTTAGAACTCAACTTTGTTGGTTCATGTAAGACGTTTAAAATGTTGAGGTTTTGTCGAGTGTGTAGTCATGACCTGATGAAGGTTGGAAAAATCTGCAGCGCACTGCAATGGAATGTAATGTCAAACTAAAGTCTTCAGAGTTCAGCAAACTGCTTTTTACCAACACATGATTTTAACAAGCTAATTTTACAAGCTCCGCCCACACATCATGTTTGCTTCCTTGTCTGTTTCCTGTCCTAAGATGCAGATGTGTTCGAATAGTCACATCTCTGTTTTTACAGTTTAAGTCAGGCCTTGTGACAGCATTACCACCCAGATTAAAGTCAATTAAATCTAAATATATAGTGATATGAAGTATAAATAATACTGTTCATAGCCTTCTCTCTTGGCATAAAGACAGTGTGGAAGAGTGTGGCACAAGAGTGTATTCATGATCTAATAATTTTTAAGAATCTCAGCTAGGAGCCACACAGCTAGAAACGAATAAAAACAATGTTGTAGATAATTGCTGAACATCCCTTTTTTGTTTCTATGAACTTTTGTTTTTAAATGCACCAAAAATTATTCTTGTGAACATGAAGTGAAGAGAGATCTGTGTTTAAACAAAGATCTAGCAAGAGGGGGAAAGATGAGACACAGTTCCGTAAGTAAGGCAATGCAGATAGCTTCACACACTAATGAGAAGCCACATGGGTACAATGCAGCATTTGACCTACATCCAGTCCCTGTGTGTCAACACCAGAAGCTATATGGTAAACCACCTTGTGCCTAAAAGCCTCTGGAGTCTCACTGTTTCTCTAACCTCTGCTTTCCCCAAGTTATTTGCTGTGTTTGCTAGTTCACACTATGGTGTTGTAGTGTTAGGAATTACAGTAGCTAGCATTTCTGCACATGTTTGGAATTTCTCTTTGAGTCTGCCTGTGTTATCTGAGCAAGTTATAAGCTTTGGAAATTCTATTCATTAGATGTGTGAAAAAATAGTATGAATGTGTGTACAAGTGTCAGTAGTGCAGCCATCATATGTTTTCTGCTTGCACATGTATGTGTGTTTGTATATATGGGGGGGGGGGGTCACTAGTGTTCTATGTCAGTCTTATCTCTTACTGTGCAGCAGGAAACAGGAACAGAAATCGTTCGTTCTCAGGGTACAATCGGTTTTCAAAAAGAGGAGGAGGGAAAGTAACAATAGCTCAGGCGTCTAGCTCACTCATAAGGGGTCACTGGATCTGTTCTCCTCCCTTGATGTGTTTTAAGCTGCCAAAGACCACAGTGAAACAAACTTAACCCAGACACAAGTCTGTCTGAAGTGCCCACATATACACACTAGCAGGAGGCTGATCCAGTATTGTTTCCTACTCTGTACCTCCTTATAAGATTTCCCTTTCTGCTGTGTTTCTGTTCTTATTATGGCTCCTTGTCCGCCCCGCTCTTAGTTTCTGCCACTGACCTGTCACTGCTCTGACTCATTTTTGTGTGTCTTTGTTATACTGTGTAAACTATACTGTGCTGGACCAGGTAAAATGTGAACAGCTCACATTGTCATTAAGTACCAAAGCAGACCTGTGTGCAGAAGTCTGGCCTATGTTGTGTTTTAGCTGTAGGCTTTTCTTGACAAATCCTATTTTGAAATATGGGATTTATATCTAACATATGTTAGAAGCAACTTTGCACAACTTGTACAATATGGCCAAATTCCTCTGTCTGAATGGCACTCAGGGTCTACAGTTAATGTTGCAAAGCAAGGCCTTTTTAGTCCAGTGCAGTACAGTTGGATAGTGTGACGTAGGCTGCAACAGCAGGTAGAGAGGAAGAACTGTGGCAATATTTTCACACCTTATTCCTCCCTGTTTATCTGTTCTCTATCAGCTGTTTCACTGTGAGGAATGTAAAAACTAAATGCGAGGAGGACGAGGAGTTTGGTTCAGCCTCAGAACACATCAGGGACTAAACACTCCATCAAAAGCTGCTCCCTGACAGCTTGTGTAACAGAAATATTGAAAGCATGGCAGCCACATGTTTCACCAGGCTGGTGTTAGAAGTTTTAAGAGCACAAGGCCATCATGCCTGCTCTGATACGTTGTATGGCTGATTTTACATTTTGAAGGCAGGTGTTTAGTCCCAGAGATTTGGAAGTGTGAAGCGATTTGCAACGGGACATTCCATATGGGGGGTCGCTCAGGCTATCTGACAAGTGAACAGTTTACTATATGGCTTAAGTGTTTGCATGAATACTAGACTATAGACATAAATATAAAGTATATTTTTTTTACTTTGACGTAGGTTTGTTTTTGAAGCGATGGAAGAGGATACAGCTAATGCTGACCAGTCACACCAGAGTACCAGCTGGTCTGAGCAGAGTGGAGGTGTGATGCCATTTCGAAGTGGTTTGTGCTGCACTTTTAAAAGTCATCTGTGTTCCTGCAATGCCAAGCGTCCTATTGACGCTTCAGAATCCAGAGGCCATTTCTGCAACCTTTTGTGTCCGGTACACATAAGAGAAGTCTATTCTGCTGCCGCGCTAAATGTATGAACAAGCTCCTCTTCCCATTAAGTTTCAGTGAGGAC
Source organism: Ostorhinchus cyanosoma (assembly GCA_029814465.1). Taxonomy (NCBI): domain Eukaryota; kingdom Metazoa; phylum Chordata; class Actinopteri; order Kurtiformes; family Apogonidae; genus Ostorhinchus; species Ostorhinchus cyanosoma. The sequence goes on from JAPTYQ010010593.1 coordinate 21,590, forward strand.
ACTCATTCAAACAATCCACCTCCTCCAAGAACATTTTAACACAGTAACAGGAACTGTATCTGCATATTTAGTTCACTGGACATGTACAAAGGCATAAATACACACTGCAAGGTTACACATTTACTCTGGGTAAACAGAGGCTCCAGGTGACTGCCCAGGAGCTTTGTTTATTACTATACTATACTGTTTATACATAGAAAATTGATTGCCACACATCTACCAGAGCCTTATGCTTGATGCTTAAGGGAGAGCAGTTTTCAAGGCTCTAGAGGGGAAGGGGAGCAGTGGTTATTTAAGAGTCCATTACCAGCAGTTACTGTACACAGATGGGATCAGTTCGATCAGCCCTTTTGACCCATTTGACTTGTTTTTTAGTCTGTTTTCTGTGCTCTTTGTATGGATTCATAGAGAAATGGTGGAAGATAACAGGTCCCTTGTGGACTGATGGGTAATTGAATCCCCAGAGCTGGCCTCTAATGTAGTCCATCTGAGACATTCGGCCTTCACAGCTAATTAAAACTGTGTGACGATCACAGAACTGTAGATGTACATAGATCTGGGCATGTCTCTCTTACAGGCACATACACAAAGAGCAGGCTTTGACGCTTGAGTGATTGTACTATAATAGCCAGTACTATTGTCATTGGCATAGTTGGACAAGTGTGTGTTTGTTATTTTAGTACCAAAGCAGCAGACATTATCAGATCTGCATCAGTCTGAATGCAGACTCGGATCCACTGGCAGATGTACATCAGACATGAGCAGGTTCATTTTTTCCATTGTGATCGTTGCTCAGACTCGGTGCCAGCCTGAGAGGCTATGAATTTGACTCTTGGGATGTTGCAACATTTAGAAGAGTAAACTGCAGAAAAGAGGTAGTGAAATGCATCTGGGCCTAAAAATGTTTCTGAAAGGTGTAGAATGAACAGACAGGGTTTCCTCATCACAATGTGACATTTTAGACACTTCCTTTTTTGTTGTTCTTTTTTAAACCTAAATGCTAAGACCATAGACTACTACAATACATGCAAAACTCCAAATGAGCTCTTCTAGGGCTCATGCAGGAATGTGAAGAATCTGATAAGCATCCCTGTATATCTTTCTGTTACATAGAGGGAAAACACTGGAAGTGCATGGCACTAGTATAAAATCAGTTTTGTGTAAGAGATAAACATAGATGCATATGAGGCTAGATGTGATCACAGTGAAGGAGGGGTCATCAGAGTTGGCCGTCAGCAGCTGGGCGCCCTGAGAGCCTTCAAAGAAGCATCAATGCTCCATGTTCATAACTGGCAGTAAAACTTTCTGGACAGCTTAGAATGATTTACTCAGCATGACACTGGTGTTAATGGTATGATCATACTCACCATCATACTTGTAGAAACCACAAGATGTCACTGATATATAACGAGGCCAAACTCTGTCAGTAACTGTGGTGAAAACCAGTGAGATGAGCGTCATTCCTGGCCATACCAAGGAACTGATAGATATTCATGCTCAGTGTTCGCCAACTATCTTCATTTAGATCTCAGCTACTGTGGCTCTGATGTTTCTGGCTGGTAAACAAAGTCTTTCTTGTCAAGTCTGGAGAGCCAAACCTCCTAATTAGCCAGGCAGGCAGGCCTGCTGCCCAGTCCAGCCTCACAACTATGCAAGAGGAATGCATATAATCCACACTTAGCTCTTTTTCAGTTTTTATATTTAGTTTTTCTTTTTCTCACTGTCACGCAGTAGACCTAAAGACTTCAACTAATAAGAACTTGCAATGACAATACTTGGCCTTATGATTTATGAAATCTTATCATTTTGTTTTAAGATCTTTTGATTCTGGTCAGCCAGCCCAGCGACAGCAGCGGTGACGGCGGGCTCACTCTTGGTCTCTGTGAGACTGGCTAGACGGCCCCAGTTTTATCGTGGTACGAATGTTGTGCATTTGTTTAAAATCAGGACAGTTTGCAATAACAGCAGTCTTACTAGTGGCCACAAAGGGGCACAAGCAGTGCTGACAGCGCCCGGCTGCGTCTTTAGAAAACCACAGAGGAAGAAATATAAACTATATAAATAGATATATAAAAGTCACACAGTGCAGATTTGTATAGGTATCAACAATGCATTACCGTGGTATACTTTTATGCAACACATGTCCGGGTTCAATTTATGAACATGAAGTATATTATAAAATCACACAGACTTTGTACATCAGAAGCTATGTCGTCGTGTGTTTTTGCAAAAATGGTTTTACCATCTTAAATGTTGAATATTCTGAGCGTTCTCTTCCTGTGTGATTGTGTTTGTTAAAGTGAGCGCATAGCACTGGGTTTTACCTTCTTTATGTAAGCAGGGAACCAGACTTATCCTAAAATACAGCTGGACCAGGTTTTGAATTGAACAGAGCCTATTTCAAATAGTTTTAATCTGAACTCTTTCTGGTTTTTAAAACATCTGAGTGTAGTTTCTGACTGCATGTTTCAAAGAGCTAAATGTGGTGCATCTGTTGAAATATATCAACAGCATGAAGTCTTGTTATATCCACTTCTACCCCAAACTCCTCTGGCAATTGTCCGTAAATAAAGAGCTTCTTTTTGTTGAGGACTTGGCTTAATCTGTGTTTGTAAAATTACATTTCAATTAAATTTAATTATATAACTTAGATTTAAAACCTCTCCAGCTGTTTTTTTTTCTTTCTTTCTTTTTTTTCTTTTTCTTTTTTGGATAAGTCTGCAGGGGAAAAGTCCTCTAACCAGCTGAGAGGCCAGATTTTATCATTGGGAACAGTGTTGATCCATGTTGTTGGTACATACAAGCCTCCGTGTGAAACCTCTTAACTGACAGATGACATACTCGAGGGGTCAACCTGCCGAATGTTGATTTGGTTCAATGTGGAATGAATGCTTCTCTTATTTTAGTCAGTGAATAAAAGTATCCATAAAGTCATTTTGGTTCTTTGTCTTATTTCTGCCTGCTGTTTAACCACTGACAACACTGTCTGATAAAGGGGAAACAAAATAAGAAAATGTAAGGCGGTATTAAACTCAAGTTACCATAAATGAATTGGAAAATTCACACAACTTCCAAAGTGTCTTGACTGCTCTCACAATGAGAACAGGTGGAACAAGCATTTACAACAGTGCATTAAAAATCCTGTGGTTGGCATTTAGCAAACAATCCACAGTTCCTTATTTACTCAGCTGGTATAATGTGTGTCAGACATTGTGCTGAAAGCTCCCAGATCACCTGACCACACCACTACAGAGCTAACAATAGAAGATAAAGGTCCATAAAGCTAAAGTCAGTCACTTTTGTATGCCGCAAACACAGAAATACAACAGACTTCTCTGGGTAACACTAGACCATCACTTCAGATGGGGTTGGTGATCAATCAGTGTGCTGGAGTGTGGAGAAACCATGACACATGGAAATGAGATTCACTATGACAACACAGACAGAAGAAGTATGGAGACAAGTGTTGTAATGATCTGAGAGAACAGGTGAGCACAGAAGATGAGAAAAACAAAGCGGACCAAATAGGAATAAAGATGGGTATTTCCCTACAATCACACCCTAATTGTATGAAATAAAATACAAAGAGAGGAAACAGTAAAACATCAATGTCACCCACTGAGCTCGATTCAGTTTGAAAGAAAATCACTAAGGCAGCACTATGACATACTTTTTCACACACATGGATATGGTAAGAATGTCAAAAAATGATTACAATAAATGAAGCCCAAATGTAAAAACTGAAACCTGGAAAACTATTCACCCTGTATGCTGAATAATGCTTTCTCTTTAACAGTGGTCTAGAACGCAGCACATAAATATTTTTGCCATAATGAGCTGTCACCTCCAGGATCACTACCCTGTAATTAGATAACTCACTGTTAAAAAGACATGTCTGCTGCAAATTAAGTTCATTTGATTTTACCCATAACAATGCAGGGATAGATGTGTGTTAGCTTTTAAACCTTGTGAAATCCCTGTGTATTTATACTTCAGACCACAGACTCATCAACACAACAAAGAACCATGGTCACTAATTAATGTGAGTTTTCTCTCTGTGAACAAAGAGCTTGTTCATATTTGAACAATGTTATTATGAGATTAGAATGTTGTTATGCAATTAGGCTGGAACAGAAACACAATTTTAGTGTCCCACTGTTACCATGGATGTGACAAACAACACTGAGGTGGCTGGATATTCAAGGTATTTATCTTGCCTCCTCAAAGGACTAAAACAATTAGAACAATGGGCTTCACTAGATCCAGTAATACAAGATGACTTGTGTTTATAAAAAACAATGTAACCTTCACACAGGTGTTTTGAAAAACACCTGATCCATCAATTAAGGCAGCATAATTCTACACTTCCTATTTCAGAGAGATAGAGAATTATTTAAGTCTTATGGGAAGAAAACGCTCATGTGTGCCACAACTCATAAGAAATAAACAAAAAGAAGCACTTTTTTCTTTTTCTTCTGGATTAAACACGAAAGCTTACTTGCCATATGACTAAAAGGGTAGGTTCTAGAGTTAAATAGTTCTTAAAAAATTATGGTACTTCAAACTATGCATGAATAACATGTAATGATATGTAATAATAAAATGTAATTTTAACCCTATTCTTATCTTTCTAAGCAGCACATGCTCTTTGAATACTGTTTTACAGTGTTTAAAAAACACAGAATGTGTATTTTATTGTATTTTTGTTTTTACTGGCTCATTTTGGCTTGTTGGAGTGTTGAAAAGTGTGCAAAAGGTAAAATAGTTTAGTAACATGGAGGAATAAACTACTTTTTTAACAAGCTATTACATTATAATTTAAAGAGAAGGAGCTCTCCAACACTAGAACTGGCTGTTCCTTATAACAGGTCAGTTGGGGCCCCCTTCCAGCTCCGCGTCCCTAAAATATCCACATAAAATGCACTCTAACTGTCAGTGTGGTTTTGTGGGTGTTACTGGTGATTCATGGGAGCGTGTACATTTCAGAGTGAGCACCAGGGGGGGATAGTGCACCACAGTGTCACCGACGGACTGACTTCACAAGCGAAGAAAACAACTGTGGTGGAGTAGAAGAAGAAACACACGTGATTCGCGCTAACTGGAAACAAGATGGCGGTAGCGGTGCGGAGCTTGCAAGATCAGCTCGAAAAAGCAAAGGAAAGCTTAAAACATGTGGATGATAACATTCGGAAATTAACAGGACGTGATCCTAATGAATCAAGGTAAAATCCTAGTGGTTATGGAGTATTTGAAATATCGCATTTTGAGTGCCACGCAAGCACAACTTCTAGCAGTGACATAAGCGATATGTTAGCATTAGCATTTGAGCTATTTAGCAAACACCACTCCTCCCCATATTGTTTAGTGCTGAATGAACCCGCATAACCCGACAGTATATGAACGGTAATTGGCGTTTGGGGCAAAAGATCTATTAAAACCAACTCCGCTTTGCACATTATCTAAGCAACCTGTAGTGAGACATTGAACTTTTCATGCTAACTAGCACTGGGCCTAGTAGGTGACGATCGAGATACGCATCAGCTTTAACTCTGTGTATAAATGCACAATGGAACTGATCCTGCTAAGTTCACGCCCGAGGAGATATTTTCTTTCACCCTTTAAGTCCACGTTGTAGTGCACAAGGTATTTCTGCGTTGACCTTGTTTGTTATCATTGCAGACCGGGTCAGCTCCGCCGGCTCGGCGGCCCCATGGCAGGCCCTGGTGGAGGTAGAGGCAGAGGAATCAACTTGCTCAGGTAAAACCAGTTCCTGAATTTAAACCATACAATTTATTTAAAAGTTGAAACCTGGTAATTCTGCTAATGTCTTATTCATTGGTTGAGTTCATTAGTATCGTCGGCAGATATGGCTCTCTGAATGTGGAGAGAAATAAATATTAATTGATAATCGAGCTTTTTTTTGTGGCAACGTCTTCATCTTAAAAAGTCTCTGTCCTATTCCAGGCGCAGTCTCTCAGATATTGGAAGCGGCGGCCCACCTGCCAAGCAAAGGGACATTGAAGGAGCCCTCCTGAGGTGATATTTTTCTTTCCAACCTACAGATGTGTATGGTTTTCCTTCTGGCACAGTTGCATTTATTAAGTCCTATAATGTAAGGTGTAGATGTAGTTACAACTAAGTGACCTTTCACTGTGCGTAAGTTGTTTTCACCCTCCTTGCATATGTTTATGCACAGACTTTCTTGAGTCATATCATAAGTTGTATTTGTATTCTTGGTTCTTTGTACTGTATCTTGGTTCTGTGATTACTGTGTTTTTGTGCTTAACAGCAGTGATAGCAGCCACATCTTTGCTTGTTTTTCAGGCTGGCAGGGGACCAAAGGGCCCGGAGAGATGCGCGTCACGACAGCGACGCCGAGGATGATGACGATGTCAAAAAGGTAAAAAGGGTGATTGTGGAAGAAATATTGGAATTTTATTAAAAACAAACCAAAATGTTTGAGGTACAGACGTAGGCAGAGCCTCACTTCAGATAGAAATTGGATGTCATGATTACTTAATATCATTGTTAAAATGGTAGTTTCATAAAAGAGAAACATCTGTAATCACTGTACTGTCTCATGTTTTTCCTTCCTCAGCCGGCGTTGCAGTCGTCTGTTGTAGCTACCTCCAAAGAGAGAACACGCCGAGACCTCATTCAAGATCAAACTATAGATGAGAAGGGCAAACAGAGGTAGGACGACAAGATCCCTTTTGAGAAATATGGATGCTGCCTGTCAAGGTGTTAATGCCTGTTAAATTACACCAGTAAGCATGAAAAATTACTTTATTTATACTTTATTTCACAAGACTATTATGTTTCATGCCATGTCCAGGAATCGGCGTATGTTCGGCCTGCTAATGGGGACCCTGCAGAAATTCAAACAGGAGTCAAATGTCTCTACAGAAAAGGTGAGGATACCATTTTTTTCTCCATCTTTCCTGTAGACTTCTTTGTTGAACTTGATCTTTCTTGTTCTCATCTCTATGCTGTCTTGGTCACTCTCTATGCTGTCTTGGTCACTTTGCAGCAAAAGAGGCGTTCAGAGATTGAGCAGAAACTTGAGGTTCAGGCTGAGGCTGAAAGAAAGAAGGTGGAGAATGAAAAGAGAGAGTTGTTTGAAGAGAGGAGAGCCAAACAAACTGAGCTGAGACTACTGGAACAGAAAGTTGAATTAGCTCAGCTGGTAAGGAAATTTATGGAGTACAGTGCGTTGTTGCGTAATTATTATAAAATATAGTGTCACAATTTTTTGTCATCCAAACTATGATGTATATAACATTTATCTCTTCACAGCAAGAGGAGTGGACCAGCCACAATACCCGTTTGGTGAAATACATTCGCACCAAGACCAAGCCACACATCTTTTACCGGCCTGGAAAAATGTGCTCCGCAACACAGAAACTCCTCGATGACTCCACAAAGAAGCTAAATGGTTAGTTAATGCTTTATTTTATAAGCAGTGTCCTTACAACTATTTTAAAAAAGATTGGAAGACATGATTATATTCTAAACTCATTTCTTTGTCTGAAAAGCTGTGTTTGAGGAAAGGCGTGAAGCATTTGCTGAACACCTCAGCAAGATGGAGTCCCGCCCCAGGCGTCAGCCAAATCGTGACCAGGATGGCAACGCAGCAGCAGGGACGGACCACTCGGCGGAGGGTAAGCCAGCAGGTCAGGTAGTCAAGGTGACAGGTAACAAAGGGGTAGCACAGATAGAGGAGGAGGAGGAAGATGAGGAGGAGGAGGAAAGGGAAAAGGAGGAAGACAGAAAGATTGCAGAGAAAGATGAGGGAGAAGAGAAAGAGGGGGAGAAAGAAGGGCTGAAGAAGGATGGGCTGAAGAAGGATGAGGAGGAGGGGATGGAGTTTGAGGTACAAAATGAGGAGAAAAAAGAAGAGGAGGTGGTTGAGTGCAGAGTTGAGCCAAGGGAGAAGGAGAGCAAGCAGGCCAGTCCAGGGTCAGAGGAAAGGGAGGTTGAGGGAATGCCAGAGCATGAGAATAGGATTAAGTCAGAGGAGCAGGGGGAAACAGACAGAAATGAGGGATGCACAGGCCTCAAAAATGAAAAGGCCCAGGACACCCCGTTCTCTGAACCAGCCGTTACCAGCCCAGAAGCTCTGACCGCCAGTCAAGAGTCCATCCCCTTCATCTCGGAACCGGCTGGTAAATCCTCTGAGACACAGGGCGCCTCTCCATTCCCATATCCTCAAACCGCATCCAGTGATCTGAATTTTGTCATACCTGGACTTGAGAGTCTGGAAACCGCTGAAAATCAGGCAGTGGAAGGAAAGTTATATGACGAACCCGAAAAACTGCCTGAATCCCAGGAAACCCCCAGCACCACCCCTGCACCCTCTAAAGAGGATGAGGACAGTGGCAGAGGGAGGAAGAAGGACAAGGAGCCCAAGAAGGGTCGCAGTCATAGTAACAGCTCCTCCTCTTCCTCCTCGGGCTCCTCTTCCAGCGGAAGCTCTTCCTCCTCCTCTGGATCCAGCCGGTCTTCTTCATCATCCTCTTCCTCATCATCCTCATCGTCCAACAGCAGCAGCCGAAGTCGCAGCCGTGACAGCGGCAAGCGCAAAAGGCGGCCATCGGACAGGAGCAGAGACAGAAAGAAGGGAGAGGAGAGAAGTCACCGCAAGAGAGGAGGAAGTAGTGGAGGAGGGAGGGACTCGAAGGGATCAAAGGAAAGGAGGAAGAGGAGGAGCGAAGAAGGGAGGGCCAGATCATCACGGAGTGATAGGGAGCATAAAGATAGAGACAGGAAGGACAAACGGCGCTAATCTGGTTCTTGTTCAGCCTGTGTACTGGAACTTAAACCTCCAACTATTTACTTATTGACAGATGATAAAGCTTTTAAACTTAAATTCATCTTAAAATGCCACATTTTTAAAAACTTAGCCTATAGAAGCTAATGTTTTCTCGGTATAGGATTTATAAGGCAACGTAAATTAAAGTGGTTATTTTCTAACAATGAAGTGAGATTTTCCCCCTTGGCTAAAAGGATGTAAATTCCATTTTAAGTTCAAGTGGTGCCTCTGGCCAGAAATTATACTATCTTGATTGGGCCCTTAAACAGGTTTGAGATAGGTGAGACTGTTGGAAACTTTTAGCCCTGCCATTTTGAATCTGACGTACTCATTTTACTTTAAAGAGGATTTTGTGACACAGTGACGAGAAGGTATTGAATGTTTTTTGATTTATCTTTACCATATTGCCACAGGCAGTTTTGGTTGTTAGACATTTAATTAAAAAAAAAAAATAAAGCTACTGTACGTGACTCCCCATTCACACTGTTAAACTGATGTCAAGGCCTTGTTTCGTCATCATGTGCGTACATGTGATTTGCTGAAATGCTGTTTTTGAAAATGTTTTTCCATTTTTTTGTATTAAAACTGATTGGCTTCCAATTAAAGGTGAAGTATTGATTTAAATGTGTGATGTGACTGTTTGATCAGCAGTTTTCTGTTTTTAACTGTGTAAAAAAAAAAATGTGGTTCTACTCTTTGAAACCAGAACATTCTTTGGAACTTGCAACAGTGCAGGCTCATACCATTCTGTAAAATACAGGCTGATCTAAGTGGCTTCTATGGGACACACTGATGCCCAGTCACCACTGTGTTGGTTGTGTTGTGATTATGACCACACTCAACTGATGGGATCCATGCAGTAGCTGTAATAGTTTGAAGAACCTCACCCTGAATTTTGCTTGCCCAATAAAATTTGTATCTTAAAAAACAAATGATACAGATTTTCAAATATTTAATAAAAGTTTCATTCGTCAACTCAAAGACTGGCATCAGAAAATGTACAACTTCTCTTGTAAACAGTAACAAGCTTTGGAATCAGCTGCTGCAGGTTGTATCAGCAGGAATTCAATCTGAGAAGATTCATCACAATACAAATGGTGTGTTCATGATCCATTTCTGTCGCTCAGCTTGCTGTAGATTCTTGCTGGTCAGCAAGGTCATTTTGTTCAAAATACCTGCAAGACAAATGGAATGACATGAGCTGAATTTTAACGTCAATCAGAACCAAACCAAGCAGTACGATGCTAATTGTAGTAGTTGTAGTTAGTGGTAACAGATTTCTGTAAAACCCATTGATTTCATCTTTCCATCTACTGGTAAGGGCATTATAGTCATTTTGTTTTCAATCTCATCTGTTTCAAAGTGTTAAATGCTCTGGCTGTCTGCACTGTATCACACCTATTATAAGACAGGTGCAGTTCATAAATGTTCTGACCACCAGCAGAAATTGTTTTAATTACCTGGCAACAAGGCAGATGAGAAGGTTAAGGGCAGCCAATCTGTCATCCTCTAGACTCTCCTGTGATGTCATTAAAACAAGACATATTAATACATATGATCATTGCCAACCACAAATTGCTGTGAATGTGTTTACAATGCAGTTTTTTGTACAACAAATGAACACAAACTATGATAATTTTTTAAATACATTTTTTCCACAAACAATTGAAGCCATTGAACTGATATGATTGTGGCACCAAAAATGACTTATAACTGGTAAAATAATTTAAAAAGAAAGCACATTAAATATTCCCACTTAATTCACAAATATGGAAAGGATAAATAAAAACAGCACTGACGCAGCACAGTTACTGGTATGAACTGAAACGTACCAGTGTGCTGCGTAGCTGAGCACATCTCCTGGCCAGCTGTCTGATGGAGGAATGGGCTTCAGGTATCAGAGGTTTCTCCAAGCAGGCTAATAATGCGTACAACCAGTGACCCTTTAACACAAGCATACACACAAAAACATTAAAAAAAAACACTCAGGTTCTTGTCTGCAGCAACACGTAATTTAACAAAGTTTGTTTTCCAATTTTGGAATTCTATGATGTGGTGCTGTTGGCATGGACCAGCTCATGAAACTCACCAACTGTGGCACAAAGTCTTTTTCCTCAAACCAGCTAATAAGAATGTCGAGTACCGTCAGCACTGTGGACTGCAGGACCAGAGACAGAAGAAAACCTCC
>JAPTYQ010010594.1:0-12776 GCA_029814465.1 Ostorhinchus cyanosoma
TAGATAGATAGATAGATAGATAGATAGATAGATAGATAGATAGATAGATAGATAGATAGATAGATAGATAGTTTTTTTAAATGTTATAAATCTAAATGTTATCTTGGTTTATACATTACAGAAAGTGGAAAAGAACAGAAAAAAAAAAACAGAACACTGCACAAAATCTGTGGGCCCCCCTTAATTCCGCCAAGATTAGTGTTTGTTAATCCAGTGATATAATGCAAAGTACGACGTTCTGTCCAACTAAATCCAAAATAAGGACACAGCTTTGTTTGGATATGACTCTTTAATGGCAAAATTTAAAAAGTGAACTGTATTGGACTTTACTATATGTCTCAGCAGCATGGTTAGTCTGATGATATAACTGATCTGACTGATCTAAATTGGTCTAGTGCACTGAGGTAACTCCAGCTGTAGCGAGTGCTCATGTTATTTAATAATTATGGGAAATAATAAAAAGACAAGTTTATCTGGAAATCAGAAAATCTTAAATCAGAATACTTTAGTGATCCTTGGGGTGGGTCAGGTTGTTCCAGTAAGAAATAGAAAATCAGCAAAGTTGAATAAAAGTTAAAAATGTGATTGAAATATATACATAAATATAAACTAAACAGTAGAGCAATGAAAAAGTGTGTCCATCTAGTGCTGATATTATAGCAGATACAGTAAAGGTGTAGAATGCAGGTAAAAGATTGCACATTATTTAGCTGTGGTCCGAGAAGTGTAGTGCATCCCGCTAAAGACATGCATTTTTACCCCCCCCCCATAAAAAAACAAACAAACGGAAAAAAAACAATCATTTAGGAAGTTGATAATGGGCTTGACAACTGTGTTCGTAGTTGAGTAATTCCTATGTATAGTCCAGGTTAATTTACCCCCAGAACGAGCAGAGGAATGATAGAATTATATAGGGACTAAACAAAATATAGATTAAATATTCCTAAAAAATAAGATAAAATAAAGGGGACTTGTTTGCAAATGAAACAGTACGTTTGTGATGAATATTTCCCACGCCGTGTGACCGCCGGTTTGAACTGACACACTGCCACACTTTCCCACGCACGCGAGAGCCTCCTTAAAGCGCGCGGAGGGTGGCGCGCGCGCGCGCGTCAGCTCACGGGGCACGAGGCGGGCGGGCTGCGGGGTGAGGATCATGTGTAGTCCACGCGCCGAAACTAGGTTATAGCGAGCTGCAGAGAAGAGAAGAGCTCGGAGACCCGGAGCCTTGACTTTACCGATTTACAGGTGTTTTTATCACAACAGAGCGCGTGAGACTACAGGAAAGTGAACAACAGAAACAAAACCTTTGAATTATTTGCATGTTCAGGTCGGCGAGTTTGAAGAAAAGGTAGAAAATCCATATGAGGATTTGCTGTTGTGACAGTTTTCAGCTGCTCCGCTTTGGAGCAAGTAAGTTTGCGTCGCTTTCAGTGTTTCCTGGCTTTATTTCCACCTGGAGTTGTATGACTCGAAGAGTTGGCTAGACTTCAGCGTCAACATGAGAGGTGAGTTTGTGGTGTTTTCGTTAGTGGTGTTTTTTGTTGTTTTGTTTTTTTGACAGCTGCTCCACTCTGGTGCAGCAGGAACTTCGGGCCGTTTGTGTTGACGGCGCCGCTTTGAAGCCGAAGTCCGAAGTGCGTGGACTTCTGGAGCGAACAGGGAAAAGAGGACTGATGCGACACTGGAAAACTGGAAACATCCCTTACAATTTAATATCACCTGAGAGATATTTATGTCTTTACTTCGTATTTCATTCTATTAAATTAGCTTGTGCCATGTCAAAGTTTTTACATAACCGTTTTGCGCGCAAATAGCTATAAACATAAGTGCGTTTGGATAATGTGTGCGGAACTGTAATCGTTGTGCGTTCTTATTTAGTTGATCCTGTGACAAGAGGAATGCACTGCAGCTGTGTTACTTTATTCCGCCGGTGAGCGGCTTCAGTTATGTAAGAGAGCGAGAGGGGAGGGAGGGAGGGAGCGGAGGGAATCAGGGGCTGTCAAATCACACGAAACGCTGTTGGCAGGGACTGTTTATGTTGTATAAGTGGAGCTTTATATAGTTTTACACCTTATGCATCAGCTGAATTTCACTTGTCTTTACTTTTATATCACTTTGCTAGTATGAGATCAGTAACAGCAGCCTTTTACTCCACAGTATTTATTTTTTTTAATCCTTTTCTCTGAAGATGTTCCCATGAATCCCAGGAGTTTTGTTGTACTTTGTTATATTAATATTACTGTAAGTGGAGTGGATCTGCCAGCGTGTGTTTGTTTTCCACCATCATGGCGGTCAGCATTGGGGAGGAGGGGATGGAGGAGGGAGGGAGAGGAGGTGCTCCATTGACCTAGTTCTGTCATTGAGGATTACTGCAAGTGTGTGTGTATGTATGTGTGTGTGTTGACCGGTGGGTTGTGTGCATGGTCTGTCGTCATTACTGGTGAGGCAGTTTTGATAATCTGAGTCTGTTGTCAGGAGAAAATGCTCCTTTTTATATGCACAGATATAGAAGATGATGAGCTGCGCTAGAAGAGCCAGATTTCTGTGCACAGAGCAACAGACAAACTACCGCCTTACTTTTATTACTCAATTTATGGTTTATTTTTATTTAATTATTTCATAATTTTAAAACATATTGGTAAGCTAGGTAATATTAACAATAATAAGTATTTGTTGGGTGCTGTCAGGATGTCAAAGCCACACACTGACTTCTGTGACAAGCAGGATATGGGCACAGCAAGTGTGCATTTAACCATGAGGCACAGCAGGGTTGAGTTAAGCTCAATTTCCTCTGTTAGCTAAGGTTACTTACATCAACCACAGTCTCCAACTGCAGTCAAACTCAGCTTGTCAATCAGATTGTGTAAAAATCCTGCATAATTTACAATGTCATTTCCACTCCATAATGAATTAGTTTAACATTGGACTGAGTTTAAAAGATACATTATAATAACTATTGTCACACAGTTAATAATGAAAGACTATTTTATTCCCAGCTGCAATAAATAATGCCTATGTACCTGTTGGTACTTGTTAATGCATTGTTTATTTTCACAAGTTGCTGCATAAACTGGTTGAACTTGAAGCCTGCACTACATTCACATAAACATATGTCAGAAAGGCACGTTCAATATTATGACTCATGACATCCAGGGATTAAGCCATATAATAAAACAGAGGTAGAGTTAGTCCAGGATCAAAAGTACAGTAGCTGTAAAGTGGAAAGGCGGCTGTCTGCTCTCCAAGGACGCAGCTGTGCTGAGCTCAGGCTCAAAGCCACGATGTGTTGAGTGTGCAGCCTTGGGGAAGTTCACAGCGAGCTACAGTATGTGTCAAGGTGCCCTTTCTCTCTTGACAACTGCATGCTAAGATTCCATTCCCCTTATCTAAAGCTTTAACTCTTCACCCAGCTGACATGTCAAAATGTTACTGTAGATCTCTGCTTTTTTGTAAGTGGAGATTACTTGAAATGTGGGTTTTATGCATGCTGAAATATACACAGTGAATCCTAAAAAATTGTGTAGCCCTATAATATTTGTTTATCCTCAGCTAAAGTCAGACTGATAGGCCATATCTGTTTTTCCAAGAATGAATAAGGATAAATGACATCTTAACACGTCAAAACAGACGTGAAGAGAGATTTCAACTGAAGGCCACTCTGATTACAGTTGCATGGTCCTAAATATGTTCCTGTGGTTTGAAGCAGCATGCAAAATTACATGCTGTGAAGTGAATTCCTCAGTCTGGTTTTGCTTGTGTTGCAGAGGCCCAGATGGGTTTAGACTTCAAGCACCATTAAAAACACATTGAAGTTAAGACACTGTCTTTCTCTAATCATGGAGGATTACACAGAATATGAGGCCTGTTGTTCATTATGCCAGTGTTTATCACAGCAACAGTGATGCATGAATTGCTTGTACATTCAATGACTCAATTCAATGGAAACAGAGTTGCTAGAGATAGGTGGGCCATATATGATGGTGGGTGTAATAGGTCTGAAGTACATATATTCCACTACTACTCCATTTGATGAGTACTTATCTAATTCTACTGTACAGTTTCTTATTACCCATTTGAAGTCTTACGTCATATGTTACTGCCTATTGTACACCTATATTAAATCATTCATAAGAGAAGAAAAAAGCAGAAGAAGGAAAAAAAAGCATTTTTTGTATATAAAGAGGCAGCTATTGTAGGGCCTGAATAAATAACTTCCATTTCAATTAGGTGGTAGCCATATTACATATTATACAATATGTCAAATCTCCTATTCAGGCCCCACAAGCCACTTTGAAATGTAGGTTAAATATACAGAATGTCAGGTAAATGTAAAGTACAAGGTAAATAGGACCTTGGACTCTGTTTGATTAGCTGTGAAGAGAGGGTAAAGTCTCCACTTGCAGATGGTTTACAGCATTAAAAAGTGCTGACCAATACATGAACAATCTGACACACTGACTGACTGACACACAGAGGACCTTTAAATCACAACATTTATATAATATGTCTGAGGTTGCAGACTCTAACTGGGGTAAGCCATAAAATGTGAACACCAAAACATTAATTTTCCGCATGAAAAAGACAAAAACATAAAATTTAATTAAAGGGACAAATAAACTAATGAACATTACGAAAGAGCGAGTTTCTTTTATGCCACCCACTGACATACGAGCAGTGCAACAAATAATGAGGATTATTAAATTACAAGTGTATGTCAGCTGCAGTTATATAATTCAGATTTTTCAAGCACGATTACGTTCTGAGATCATCTGACACTTAAATTAAATGTATTTAACAGATGTCAAAAGCACTTTGACGTGCAGCAGTGTAATTCTCTTGTTTTTTGCAAGAACAACTTTTCTTAGAATAAATGTTCATGGAAATGCCTGAATAAAATGAAAAGAGAATAAGAGAATTGTTGTTCTTGCCTATGGTGCAACAGAGATAATAAAACTCATCGGTGGCGTCTGTTATCTGATACCAGTGTAATAACTGTTCAGCATTCTGTTATTTACATAAAACATTGCAGGCTAGTGTGACTTACACCAACCAGTGTATTTGTGTGTGCAATGTTGTGATTTATGCAACATTTATTTACCGATCTTGGCCAGAACGGCTGAAGAAATATCTGTCCAACCAACTGGCCCAGAGTAAAAATAGATTTATGGAGTAGCTCAAACAGAGATGAAATTTCACTCAAATACTTGACGTGCTGCAACAAGTTGGGGGCTACTATTAGCAACTTCTGTTTCTCCTGCTGCTGCTTACTGTACTTGATGTGTTTGGAAATATTTCCAGATGTTACACAAGTTGTAAAAGTTCCAGCAAGGCAAATGGGCCCTGCCCGTTTCACCTGGCCATCCACCTTACAGTAATCAACCCTTACAGTGTTTTCCTCCCAAACTTAAAGGAGGGCTTCAGCCTCCACCCTTCCTTTACTTACAGCCCAAATCAGATTTGGTTCCACCTTAAAAAACCTGCAAGAAACTAGATTGTGTTTCTTGTGTGGCTGCCATTGGAAGCGCCTCCCACTCTGCTGAATGGGAAACTGTGTCAGTGGAACAGCTCCTGCTCTGTGGGCGACTCTGCTGCTCAGCTGACTGGCAGGTGAGGCAGCGACTCACAGACACAGTAACTCAGTCGGCGGCCAATGGGAGCGGAGGAGGGTTAGGCAGGATCTCAAACTGTTGCCAAGACAACCACCTTTGAATGAGTGTGTTCGTGGAATGCGGCCAGACGGCAGTTATATAACAGGCTGAAGGGCGGGGTGAGGCTCAGGAGGGGAGCGATAAAAGCAGCAATGGAGAAAGGGTTTTTTTTTTCCATTGCCCTTTATTTATTTATATCTCTCAGTTGTGTTTCATTTGCCAGTTGGAATTCTACCCAACCAAGATACTCAAATGTGTCACCTATCCATCACAGATAGAGTATTGTCTTTAGAAAAAAAAAAAAAAAAAAGCACAAGGGTTTTTTTCACAAGTCCAGGTTTTCAGGATAATGTCAGTCGCTAACCTCTTTTGCTTTGCCTCAGTGTGACGCATGTCTCTCCCTACGCAGAGTGACTCATGTGATTGGTCGGCTATGAGTAGTTTATAAAAGACCCTTTAGAAAACAGAGTCTTTCTGAGGAGCCATGAAGGCCAGTTAAAGCCATCACTGCGATTTACTGGTTACCTAACACTGCATATGACCCAACAAATGTGGTTAAGGAATTGGTTCACCCTGTAGCCCGAGCCAAATCAAATCCTTCACTCAATCTGCACAGTAACGGTGCACCTATGGGCAACTGTATCAGAAGGCCTTGGTTGGTTCAGTATGGCAGTGTGCTGCTGTTAACCTGCTAACGTTTGCTCATCCAGGGGGAGGAGCAAAAGCGAGGGAGAGCCATGAAACTTTATAACCCTGTGCCTCAGCTAATGCAATTGACCTGCTATTCTGGGCTTGAGGAGGCCCAGCTACTTAGATAAACAACATAATGAAAAGAACAGGCTGTTCCTCTGTAAGAAGGCTCAGGCTTTCACCATGAGCACAAGGTGTATAATGTAGACACAGTTTCATTAGACGACCCCAGAATGAGTTATGTTTTTGACACCTTAGGTCTTTACCATCCAGTCTCACCTGGTGGACATTAAAGTGCATCTCATTATTAGAGATGCAACAAGTAGGATTAATCAATTACTTAACTATTTTATATCAACTGTTTTCATGAACATTTAAGTTTTAATTGTTTTGTAAAGAAAAAGTTTAAATTCTCCAATACCAGTTTCTTAAATGTAACTGTTTTCTACTTTATTTCTTCCTCTATGTCAGTGAAGTGAATGTCTTTGGTTTGTGGTCCTAACAAGACATTCAGGACGTTGTCAAGGGTTTAGAGAACACAGTTGAACCAACAATAAAATTATCTTTAACTGTAGTCTGAATTATTATTAGGCTGTCATGAATGAATATGGATTTATGTACCATGTTGTCATAAGAATTTGCAAGCTAGTGTTTGCCTTGTTTAAGTCCAGGTTGAGTTAAATAAAGTCAGAGTAAATATTGATTTATGTAATATTTCCCACTTTATTTGATATGACTGTGGGGGTTTTTTTTGTTGACCTTTATTGCACGATAGGCCTAAAAACAAATATTGAATGTTCCTGTACGGTCCACATGAAATGCCTCAATTGTACAAATTGAACAGTTGACAAATCTGTGTTTCTTCAATATATAATATCTTTATCTTTTTGTTTATGTAGACATGTGATGGGTTAAATCTCTTCACCTGCTGTAAGTGGAGAGACAGAAATTGTATGTTGAATGCAGTTATTGAAATGACTGTATTTTGGGGGAGAAATCTCTTGTACCTTTTGGTTCAGACAGCTCATTTCAGGAGCTCATGTGCACAGTATGTTTGTATCTGTTTCATTGATTATTTTTCTCTACTCTTCTTCTTGTTTCTCTCCAGCTCAAATAGAAGTGATTCCCTGTAAGATATGTGGGGACAAATCATCAGGGATTCATTATGGTGTCATCACTTGTGAAGGCTGCAAGGTAAGATATCAGCCGTTCTACTCTTTAGTTATGGATTGCTTTTAAGAACCTTTCCCTTAATGTTTAATGTGTCACATATAAAGTAACAAGAAATAGCCAATTCATTACTGTCACTCTTAAACTATGAAATGAACAAGGGGGTTGTAAAAAGTATGTATAGCCATGAATATGGAGTGTTTCCTGGATTTCATATGTTGTAAATTCCACATTCAGAATAGCAGCATTTATGAAAATAAAGTAATGATGATGATGATGATGATGATGATGATGATGATGATGATGATGATGATGACATTTACTCCACTGATGCATGTTTTTGTGTCTTTGTATGTAGGGTTTCTTTCGGCGCAGCCAGCAGAACAATGCCATGTACTCCTGCTCCCGACAGAGAAACTGTCTAATTGATCGGACCAACCGTAACCGCTGTCAGCACTGTAGGCTGCAGAAGTGTCTAGCCCTGGGCATGAGCCGTGATGGTGAGTTCAGCTATTGATCTATATTTAATTAATATAGAGTTTCCATCCACAGCCTTTCCCTTAACACAGTGAATAAACCATGTCTGACTACAAGAATAGCTCTTGAATTTTGGTTGCATCTCTTTTTCCGTTGTGCCTCAGCGGTCAAGTTTGGTCGTATGTCCAAAAAGCAGCGGGACAGCCTGTATGCAGAGGTTCAGAAGCACCAACAGTCCCAGGAGTGTGCAGGGATCGGTGCCCGTGAGGAAAACAGTGACATGGCCGTCCATGGCCGCACCTACAGCAGAGGCTCCAGCGCTGCGCTCAGCGATCTGGACGACATCACCACACTGCCGGAAGGCCTGCTTTTCGACCTGCCGCTGACCCCGGAGGATGCAGGCGGAGTATACTGTAACCTGGACATGCTTGGCAGCAGCGCAGGGAGTAGTTCATCCTCTCAAAGTTCACCAGAACAGACCAACTTGGACTTTGTAGATGGCAATCACAGCATCAAACACGAATACCAGCTGTTGCACAACTCTGGACTCTTCTCACATGCCATCCTGAACCCACTGCCTGAGGGCTGCTGTTTGATCGAAATAGGTCAGTTTGAATCCATCAATGCTCTGATTCTAGTTCCACACGGTATAGAAAAAAATAACCTAAAACTTTGTCCCTTCAGAGCGTATAACTCAGAGTGTGGTGAAGTCGCACATTGAGACAAGCCAGTACAGCACAGAGGAGCTGAAGAGGATGGCATGGACCTTGTACAGCCCAGAAGAGACACGTTCCTACCAGATCAAGGTATGAGTGACAAACATGTAACAGTAGAAAGCAAGAATAAGTCTTTTAAAAAAGGTAGATAATGGTTTCAGTTCCCCAAAGGCCACCTTTAAATATATGGTTTAGGATAGCTATATTTTAAATTATTATATTATTAGAAATTATTCCAAGAATAAATTTTCATGTCTCTACAGTTTTTAGTCCAAACCTGTAGAAAATTTCCTAAAACAGAAATTATTGCACTGCAGATCACTGTACCTGTTGTCTTACTAGAGCTGCAACAATTATTCAAGTAATCAGTTGTTTGTAAATGAGTAAAGCCTTTGGACTTGGATCTTACTGGTTTCTTTACTCCTCCATGCCTTTAGATTGGAGCAAACCATTTCTGACATTGTATACATCAAACAACTAATTTAATAACAGTGAAAAATAATGAATAATCGACAGAGAGAATAATTGTCAGGTTTTTACTACACATTACCAACTTGACTTTTCTGTTGTTAGTCTCTTGTTGTGGATCATGACTTTATAATCAGATGTAGTATAGGTCAGATAAACAACCAAATTTGTCACCAGCATAACCATATAAAACCATAATGTGTAATTGTGCTGTGGTTATAAAAGTCTGTTTATCCCGTGTTATCTTTCACAGTCAGCTGAGGTGATGTGGCAACAATGCGCTATTCACATCACCAACGCAATCCAGTATGTGGTAGAGTTCGCCAAGCGCATCACTGGCTTCATGGACCTCTGTCAGAATGACCAGATTATCCTCCTCAAAGCAGGTCAGTGGATGACAGTAATATACACACAGCATACAGCCAGAGATCAGGTCTAAACATTGTGCTGAGTCTAATCACAGTGAAGAGCTGCATTTACAAGAAGTACGCCTCCAGCAACGCAGCTACTCTGCTGTGTTTATGTTTGTGCTTTGCAAACCTGCTGTGATAATGAGAGTCATTGTTTTAAGAAGGTGCATGCAAAGTATATTGCCCTCAAGTGTTGGCTGGTCCAACAGAGTTCAAATATCACATGCACTCAAAGTGACTTCAAAAAGGGCATAGTTATTCTGATTTTGGAGGTAATTTTAACCTGTTTTACTGCCTCTAACTTGTAACCGAGTGTCATCTGGTTCTTCAAGTATTTCACATAAATCGAAGGCAGCCCAGGAGAGCCAAAACAATAGATCAACCCAAATAATAGGCAAATATTTTGGATCTTATTTCCTCATAGTGAACAATAATGAGACAGACACAGGAGTGCACAACCAGAATCTTTATTACCAATCTTCAATAGAATAATTACATGGTTCCATTAGAATGCTGTGTAATTTTCTGTTCTGTTTCTGTTTGCATAACACTATAACTACCAAAGAAAAAACTATTCCAATGTTAATCTATGGCTCATAGATTAACCAAACAAAGGATGTGTCGTAAACCAGAATGTTGTGTTCTGGGAACAAGTGAACCACTGACCTAGTAACACGGTTCATTGTATGACTTAAGTCTGTTACAGCTTTAAGTGTAATGGTGACAATATTCCAGCTGCTTTAGCAACATTAACACTGCCGATGCTCTCTTAAATGTTCTTCCTGTACATTAGAGAAATCAGCACATTTAACCAGTGTCTAACATCCTGCTGCAATTTAAATAGATGGATGCTATCAGAAGTGTGAATTATTTTTCAGTTTGAATGAATGTCAAAAGAAACCTTCTGTCATTGCCAGACCAGAATGTTTTTTTTATCTGCATTATTCAGGGGAAAAATATTTTCACCATATACTAGGAATAACATTAAGATAAAATCTAATTTACTGTCCTTCCCATTTGTGTCCTTCTGTCACCCTCTCACACAAAAGTTGACGTTGTAACTTCATAAATATCATCTGGTCCTAAAGTTTCTTTCTTGTGTTTTTTGTGTATTATCAGGCTGCATGGATGTTCTTCTGATCCGTATGTGCCGGGCCTATAACCCCATTAATAACACGATGCTTTTCGATGGAAAGTTTGCCACTCCTCAGCTTTTCAAAGCTCTGGGTGAGTCTCAACGCATCAGCTCTCTCTCTATCGACCACTTACTTGTGACGAGCATAAACTTAAAGAGACTTTCCATTTGTTTAATCCAAAGTAAATCAGTACCAACATCATTACAGTTAGTAGTTTATGTTTTGATTGTGATATCCATCTCATTCCCCACAGGCTGTGATGACCTTGTGAATGCAGTTTTTGATTTAGCTAAAAGCTTGAGTCGTATACAGATGTCAGAGGAGGAGATGGCTCTCTTCAGTGCTGCTGTGCTGCTTTCACCAGGTGAGATTAAATTACTCCAAATAAACGCATCTATCTTCATGTTAAGTAAGATAAGCTAGATTCCCATTGGCTGTAGTGTGTATTGAAATATTTACAGTCATCAACTTGTTTTAGTTTATTTCAGACACAAACAAAATACAAAACATAGGAAAAAAAAAAGACAAGACAATAAAAACAGAAAATGGAATGACTGTTGTGCCTGTTGTTCATAGTCGGTATACCTTGTACTTGGTTGCGTAATGTTGTTGGCTGGTAGTTTTAGGATTGTTAGCATAAATGTTTACAAGCAAAACCAAAGGTTGATAAACAACTTTGGTGCACAGTGGGTGAATCAGTTCATCTGGTGCCAGTGGAACTGCAAAAGTAGGAATAATTATGAATAACTTAAAAGCTAGCAGACAACTGAACATATCATTAAACCATAACCGGGGAGATCTCTTAAAAATAAACTGTCTGCATTACAAACAATTTGTCATTAAGAGCATGTTGTGTTCTGTTTTTTGTACACCTCTGTTACACTGGGTGCTCTATTTGTACCGTATTGGAAACATGATGATATTACTGACACCATCCTCTTCCTCAGACCGACTCTGGCTCACAGATGTCCAGAAGATTCAGAAGCTGCAGGAGAAAGTGTATGTGGCTCTGCAGCGCTGCTTACAGAAAGATGGAGCCTCTGAGGAGAAACTAGCAAAGGTGCGAGCCCATTACACATCTTGGATTAAAATGTAAATGCATTGTACAGCTGCTTTACTGTGAAGGCATCAACTGTAGTAACACTTCCTCCTCTTCTGCATTTTCCCTTTAGATGGTGTCTAAACTTCCTATAATGAAGTCTATTTGCAACCTCCACATCGACAAACTGGAGTTTTTCCGCCTGGTTCACCCCGAGACAGCATATACCTTTCCTCCTCTGTATAGGGAGGTTTTTGGCAGTGAAATCACCTTCCCAGACTCCACAGAGGGTTAGCACCATTTACAGTAGCTAATTAGGGTGATTAAAATAGAGACAATTGAGGTGTAGGGAGATAAAAATGTGGCAACCAGCTGAGACAAAACCAACCAGCAGCTCAACGACAATCCTGCACGCTACACTTTAGGACACACTTCTCTCACCTCACCTGAACTCCCATCCCTGTGGAGTAGCTTACACTGCCCTGCAAGCCAGTCCATTCAGCTCCAGCATTAACACTACAGGAACTGCTGCTGGGTACTCAGTGCATGTTACCTCTCTTTTATGGAACTAGAAGAGTAGCCTACATGATTTGTACTCTGTAAAATATTTTTCTAAACCTCTGAGTTCCTTTTTAAAATAAATTTGAATTTTACTGTTCTCTCAGTTCCTGTAAGCTACTGTTGAATGTACCCCCCTTGTCCCCTTTACCGTTCAGCTCAGCCCTAAGCTTGATATAGAATGTACCTCCTTAAAACCCTCACCTACGTTTTTAGAGATTTGCAGTAACGACTCTCGTGTCGGCTGTCAGTCAAGTAACACCACATTGTTTTATTCAGTCTTTTTGGCAACGCCCATATTTTGCAGTTTTGTAACATATGAACAAACTGTTGAAAGGGACCACGATCAAACTTATAAACAGACATGGTTTTAAACTGTGTGATTCATGGGCAAAAATTCAGAGTGTCTGCCACCCTGTAGCTATAAGCTCTTGCACAAACAGCACAAAACCTAGCACTTA
>JAPTYQ010010823.1:7342-21987 GCA_029814465.1 Ostorhinchus cyanosoma
GGAGTGATAGTGAGATATGAAAAAGCTCAGACCAGTCAAATGCATTCCGTTCATTCTTGCCCCAATAGGTGATCTACTTCAGAGTAGCTCAGATTAGTAGGATCTTCTGAAATCAGACCCCATGTGACCTCTTCGAGTTTAATTTTCATTGTTTACTAAAGAAAGCAACAGTCCACTGATAAAAGATGACCCAAGTCGAGCGTTAAGTCCAGCTTTTGGTTTGTTTGGGACTTTTGTGGAGCCGTTGACATGGTTCCTATTTGCTCCTGTTTGCACAATGTGGAGTAGCTAGTCTGCACCTGGTTGACCTAAGCCCCGTGGACACCTACAGGCCTGTTTGTCTCACTCTTCACCTTGCACACACACACTCTGACCCCGTCTGAACGGCAGGAATTATTTTACATTCCACTGGATTGAAAACATGTCGGTCAGGTGAGCTTCCAAGGTCAAACCCCAACAGAGCCCCGCTATCAGCAAAAGCGGCAGCACTATCGACACAGGAATCTAAACAGACACCTCAGCACAGGTTCAAAAGAGCAAACACATTTCAGACAGACGGCACATGAACAAAGTCAATGGAAAACTTTTGGCAAAATGAAGCTAAAGCTCTTTTCATTATCATTCCACATATTTTTATCCATTTCACAGCGTTACATTTGTAGAATATTTGTCTGTTTTACAAATACAATCTATCAAGTCAATAAACTCTCAGTGGGGAAGACATGGTCCTCATTTGGGGTAATGGAAACATAGTGAGCTCACTATGGTAAGAATGAGGTCACTTCTAATGTAAAGAGACCTGCGGCATGCTGAGACTGTCTGGGTTTTCTAGCACAAACCTCACTGGTGCCTTAGATTACAACTCTTTGTAGTCCTGTGAAAGATCTAAATTAGCTGCTTAAATTCTGATTGCAGACTGGTGGAAGGTCTTAAAACAGTGGCACACCATTCAAAAAGCTGCAGCCCTTTTTATCTACATGGAAAAGTGGTTTTACTCAGATAGTTTTATGAAAAATGGAATTTCAATGCACATTTTTACTGGCAGAAGTAGAACACATTCAACTAACGCTGCCATCCCCCAAAAGAGGGAATGAAAGTGCAAAATTCCTTATGTCTACCACTTGTTGAGTGTCAATGTTTGAAGATGTAAGGAGATGCCTGTGTAATGTGTAATCAGATCTGTATGGATGTGCTCTTAAAGTGGGTTATACTTCATGTTGAGCTTTCTGATGTAGACTCCCAAGGATACTCCCTTTCTCCAAGGCTTCACTAGACTCAACTAATAGATTCCAGTCGCTTGACACAGTATGGTTCGGCTCGCTTTGCTTTTCTAGGGAGAAGACCTCAATCAAAGCAGATATGACATACCAATATTTCTAAGAAAAAACCTTTGAACTGTTCAGCTGACTTTGATCAAAAAGACACAAAGAGAATGGAAAAATATTTTCCTGACGTATTTATTGTTCATTTGACATTACAAAATAACAGGTAGGAGTATAAACAGCACTTTGAGTAGAAACTATAGTACAAATGTTTATATAAAAGCTTCACTAATAATTAAAAAAAGACACATACAAAACCAAAATAACAAAGACATCCTCATGTCAGTGTGCAAATAAGTTTATACAGACAGAAACGCTTCCATATGAGGCTACGCTTCTAGATAAATTATTTAAATAGCATATATCTACACACATGAAATAACCTCGACATAAAACAAACACAATAATTTATCAAAAAATGCTCAAGAAAAATACATATAGCACAATATAGTCAAGACAACAATTCTTTAATCCTTTCCTGCTTGGGCTTCTTTTGCTACAAAAATATCTTATATACAGCATATAAATGATATTAAAGTCTTGCTAAAAAAAAAAAAAAAAAAAGAAGCCAACCAATTTATACTCTGTTGCTAAGACAAGTGATTCTTGTGTATTGCTGGCCTCAATACAAAAAGAATTAATGAGGTAATATTTGTACATTAAGGGTTTCCTTTGTGTTTCCCTTGTCAGAAATGTACACACATGCTCAGGCACACCAGTCATGCACACTGTGCAGAAGCAGAATATTCAGAGATACTGTAAGTGATGCCTATCTTTTACTTATTATGGTTTTGGTCAGATGTAATGCTTCATCTTGCCATTAGCTGAGCTCATTATGTATTTATAAGGTCTATTGGAATAGGTTGCTGGCGATGGTTTAAGATGGCAAGAAGCGACAATTATAGCCTATATAATGAATAGGTAAAGAAGCATACAAATAGCCACACTTACATTGGTTGACAAGAAATAGACTGGCCCTTGCTGGTAACGTCCCTTTACATGTTCAGTGAGGATTAAAGATATTGTCATTAACATTTGTTAATAATTACTGTTCCAAAGCAGTCTCTAATATGGATGCTTTGGGGCCCTGTGCTGTCCTGAATTTTGTGCTCTTCTAATTTATTCTAGTGCTCTTTCCTGAGAATACTAGTGATAGTGTTCTGGGCCAGCCCTAAGCCTCAGCTAAATTCAAGGCCATGTATATACAGGTCAACATGACTGTGGGGAAGGTTACTTGAAATTAAAAGAAAATTTAACTTATTTATCTTCACAACTAAACTATTTTGGTGGCACACATGCACAAACACACAATCACCATTCACTCTCTTTGATAGTAACAGTCAGTCCATACTGTCCATGGTCCCTCAACAGTTCCTTCAAGGGGTTTTATTTCCCCAATCTAAGAAAGTTCTCCTACTGCTTTCTTCATGCTGAACCAAATATCCACAGCAGATGAATATTATTGCTCAAAAAATAAAAATAAAAAAGGAATACTCTTCCCTTTGGTCCCTCATCCACAGCGGAATACCACCAACTGACAACAGTTCGGGTGTGCAAAGCAATTAATGTGGCCTTCCTTCAATGTAGATCAGAGCAACATGGTGAGAAGGCCAGTTTCTTCTGAGCAGAGCTGCGCTCATAATTTGAGTTTGGTACAGTGGTGCAGAATCATCATTGAACTTTCATTTGGCTTTAAGTCCTGAGGTCACTTTACCTCACTTGCTCTTGTCATTCCTCCAATGTGCATTTCTCAAAGGAAAAGTTAAAGAGATATTCATCCAGGTCTTGTACTATATACTCATACAGGCTGATACATTCATCTATAAGGTGCTGTGGTCCAATTATGTATCTGAAAGAAAATAGTGCAAGAAACACATTAGACACATAAGAAACATAACCCAGTATTGTGTCACTCTATTGTGCATTTACTGTCAAAACCATTATTGATAAGTTGTGCAAATGTCTTACCTCTGCATTCGTATTTGAGGTCTGAAAAGTAAACCATCTCCTGAGAGAAGACGTACAAGCCTAGTCGTCCTCCTGCATATGTCTTGTCATAGATGTTTCCAGAATCAGCCATGATCCTCTTGCCTTCATACATTACCACCCTAAACAAAAAAAACAAAAAAATAAAAAATGTCAACTCATTGGCATATTGCAATATTTGTAATTGACTTAAAGAATGTCTTGAGAATTGAGACTGACCTAATGAGTCCAGACTTAGGTCTGTGAGTGAGATGCCATCTGTAAGCAGTAAAGTCTTTCCAGCCAATGTTCTTGGGGTCGTGCCACAAAGTACGCACCTGGAAAAGAAGAATTACAAGTTTAAAAAGTGAAAAGCAGAGAACATTGTATAAGCGTTGATTTCATGCTTGAAGTCCTGATCAAATCAATCTGCAGCCCACCTGTCCTGGGGTGTCTCCGGTGTGCCACAGGGCATTCCTTAGATGCTCTCCAGGCCCAGTGGTGGAGTTGACCACTTTGATGGACAGGCCAGAGTATCCCTGAGCTCTTGTAGGTGTGTGGGACCAGTATGTCTGTGTGATCTGTTTCCACATCACTGTGTAGAAGCGTGAGCTGGACTGGTAACCAAACACAAACCCGGCGTAATCATCATCTCTGTCAGTGTTGATGAAGAATGTTCCACTGAAGTCCACTGCGCTAAACTCATCAAAACCTGGAATGAGAAAGGAGATTGTTAGACTAGGTTAACATGACTTTGTGTTTGTGGGACTGTAGTGCAATGTCTATCAGTATATTACATACCAACAGCAATGCCAGGGTCGCAGTTGACAGTCTGGACCAACTCCTTGCCCTGATGCCGGACAACCCAGTTAGGGTCAATCTGAGAAGTGCCTTTGGGATCCAGAGGAACCATCTGGAATCTGCGGAAGTCTGTTTCACTGATGGCAAAGTTTTCTGGACACACGTCATAGATGTCCAGAACATTGTCTTGGTCAAAATCATCTTTGCACACGTCACCACGGCCGTCACCTGAGAGAAAAATATAAACACGGGTTTACAAAGATGGAAACTATCTTTAAACTAATCAAGATGGGTGGATAGCAAATCTAACAAATTCTCTGCAGACCAATCAGCACTGAGAAAGTGACTCACCGTCAGAGTCGAGTTGATCAGGGTTGAAGGCCAGTCGACAGTTGTCTTTGTCATCAGGAATGCCATCATTGTCATCATCATGGTCACAGGCGTCTCCCTTGCCGTCTTTGTCGTGGTCTGCCTGATTAGCATTGGGGATGTACGGGCAGTTGTCCAAATTGTTCTGGTGACCATCCTCATCAATGTCTTGGTTGTTGTCACACTTGTCTCCTACGCGATCTGAGTCAGAGTCGATCTGTAGGGGAGGAGAATTCCTTTATGATGAGATTTCCCAAAGACTGACTCTCACACTATAAGACTCTTGTCCTCACTTCAAATAACTCCACTGTTTTTCATCAGCCTCGATATGAAAGGTGCTACTCTGGACCTGATTTAAGCATAGGCCCTTGTCTGGAGGTATGCAAGCAATGCCTCTTTAGACAAGTACCCAGTGTCTTCACACAGTCAAATACATGCATTCATATTTGTTGCTGAAAGTTGATAAATAGAGAAGAAAAGCCAGCATGTTGCATTCTTTTTCTTCAAAGCAGTCACATTCCAGTCTTTCATTAAAGCAGGTGCAATTTGACTTTACCTGATCAGGGTTGTGCTCCAGAGGGCAATTGTCACAGTGGTCTCCCACTCCATCTCTGTCAGTGTCTCTCTGGTCCACATTATACACATATGGGCAGTTGTCGTTCTCGTTTAGAATACCTGTAGAGTGAAAACATGCTTGTCTTAGACTTTGTGACTAAACAAATGGTTGTAAGACTAAAGGAAGGCTTAAAAGATAACAAAGTCATTTCTTACCATCACCATCAATGTCAACGGCACAGGCGTCACCCTCTCCATTGTTGTCAGTGTCCGTTTGGTCAGTATTAGCCTCAAAAACGCAGTTGTCACAGCGGTCACCAATGTCATCTCTGTCTGCATCATACTGGGCAGGGTTGTACACTTTGGGGCAGTTATCCTAAAGAAATATTTTTAAATATTTAATTTTCTGAAACAGTTCACAATATAAATGTCTTCACTTCAGGAAATTTAATTAATAGTTTGACAGCTATTGCTTTTTCAGTTCTGTTTTTTCTTCCTTTAGCTGGAATGTGATATTCCACTGTAAGTCAGCTGGTGATTTTCACCACAGCATTTTTCTTGCCCAACTTTCCAAATCCACACTAGGAATTATAGGCAACAAGCCACCTCATTCTCAATTCTGGCTTCACACCAAAACTATATTACACTATTGGTATTCTACTGGTTTTCCACTTGAATTCTCTGGTGAAAGCCTGCAAACATGCAGACTTAACATTCCTATTGGCCAAAGGAAGGATGGCTACTGCTGATTGCTATGTGTGGTCTGTGAGGAAAGCACCATTTTGTGTGAAAAAAAAAAACTGCAAAGATGACTCACCCTATCATCGGGGATCCCATCATTGTCATCATCATGGTCACATTCATCACCAAGCCCATCTTTGTCATGATCTTCTTGACCAGAGTTGGGAAGGTTGGGGCAGTTATCCTGTAAAGAAACAAAAGAGTGGTTAAGAAGGCAATCATCACAATAAGAGTCTGTAGATGTGTAATAATGGCCTTTTGCTCTTGTGTTCATGTGGGGTCTGGATACCTTTTTGCAGTGGTATGTAGCATTCTCCACACACAACAGATCTATGTTGGGCCATCCGTCCAAGTCACTGTCCTCTCCGCAAATACGGCCATTCCCAGCATACCCTGGCTTACACTCACAACGGAACATGGAGTCGGAGAAGATACCCAAGTAGATGCAGTTTGCATTTTTATTGCAGTTGTGGCTACCGTCCTTGCAAGGGTTACGGGGTGTGCAAACCTAAAGCAAATTACAGAGGGTTAAAATGTGCAAGTAGCAAACCAACCAACCACAAGCAATGAATGTAAGTAACATTTCAAACCTGTTTTTTAGCAGTGGCTTGTTCCACTCCTCTTCCAAAAGGCTGAGGGCCAGAGTAACGTGTAGGGCAGGGCAAACAGTTGTATCCCGGCTCTGTGTTTTCACAACGATGGACTCCGTTATGGGTATGGCAAGCATCAGGGACTTCTTTGCACTCATCAACGTCTTTGCAGGTGATTCCATTCCCTTTGTAGCCAAGTGGACACTTGCCACACCTGAAAGAGCCGTCAGGGAAGCTGGTGCACCTTGCACCAGGGAAGCATGGGCTTGACAGGCAACCATCTGTAGAGAAAAACAACTGGTTTTTAAAAGTGTCATATATTTGGATATGCCTTCTTTCATTGACATCTGTGTAAATGCTCACCAATAGGGCAGTCCTGTGTGTTACAGCGTTGAGTCATAACACCGTCTCCAACACAATCCTTTCCTCCATACTTGGGCACAGGATCAGAGCAGAGCCGTTTCCTAGTCTGGATTCCACCACCACAGGTAACAGCACAGGTGTCCCAAGGTGACCAGGGTCCCCAACCTCCATTGACTGAAAAAAAAAAGTTTTTAAATTATTAAATTGCCCTGAACATCTACAGTGTAACACGAGTTTGACTTTGAAATGTGACTTACTGGGACAAGGTGATTTTTGGCAGATTTGTGTCTCGCGTCCTTCTCCCTGGCAGTCCCTGCCTCCCATCTGGGGTGTGGGGGAGTTGCAGAGGCGTATCCGGGTGATGACACCCTCACCACAGGTCACAGAGCAGGAAGACCAGGGTGACCAATGGCTCCAGCCTCCATCCTGTTTGACTGTGAGCAACACATATAGAATTGATTTATCATCTCCAACTGAGAATATAGTATTGTATTGATAGAGTTCAGAAAGTTTACTTTGTAAACTTACAGCGCTTGTCACATTCCTGCAGGTAGCAGTCACGGGTCTGGACAGATGTGCCATCACAGTTGCTGTTGATGCGATCACAGGAGCGTCCACGCTGCTGGATGCCCCGTCCACATGTTACTGAACAATGGGTCCATTCAGACCACTGAGACCAGCCATCCTCTGCATAGTCATTTGCTGTAGGAGGAAAGACCAAGAATGAATATTTTCTCATAACTTTTTTAACAGTTAATGGAGTAATGTATATAAATGGACACTTACATGTTCCACAGCGAGGACAGCACTCTCCATCAGGTACGGTGGCGTTAGCACAGGGCATCAGAGGGCAGGAGATTTTGCGGCAGATAGTAGCAGATTTCTGCACAGAGGAACAGTTTGATTAGTACAAGGATAATGAGGTAGTCAAATGGGTGAATGGTGACTAAATAAAATAAGCATTCTTGGTACTGTCCCAAACCTAATTATAATATTTCACAAAGCTGTGTTCTTCTATCAGCGACATGACACTCTTGCTGTGTTGATACAACACAATCCTGACTCCCACTCTCCCACTTCACCTGACTAATTACACAATGAATGATCTCCTTTTGTGAAGGAAAAAGGCCTCATGCTGTGTTTTTCAAGGGTTGATAGCTTTCAGACAGAAGTAAAGTAAAGGTGGAGGGACCAGTATAAACACTTCTATCACTTCATTAGAGCTGAGATACAGAAAAGGCAGCTGTATTTTATCAACAGCCGCGTTCTAACAGCTGATGACACTTACCTGGCAGGTGCACTCGGTGCAGCCATCCACAGTCCATTCTTCTGTGTCCTTGTGAACGACACCATTGTGGAAGCAAACCCCGCTGTGGATGTTCATTTGGTTTTTCAGCATAAGGCTATCCTCAGACTGGGGGAAAAGAGAGGAAAGAGCAGAAGAAGGGGGTTACTCAGGATGGAGTATGGAAAACTTTCACTTTGCCAAGGTTCCAATACAAATGAATCACCGACCGACACCATGATTAAGACATTGCTTGACTCTAGTGAAGCAGTGCAAATGCAACCGACAGCCAAACATATTTGTGTATTCACATGGGTCTCATTAAGAACTTGGCCAGTGACTGCCATTACAGCGACAAGTGGCTCCGCACGTTAACTGGCAGCAGCGGAAAAGAGAGAGAGGAGAGGAAAAGAGGGAGTGAATGGTGACAGAGAGCAGACCCTGATGGCCCTTGGAGCTTACCACTTTGCGGAGCTCATTCGACAGCTGTTTAACAACCACACCGAGTCCCTTGAGCTCCCTAAACATGCTTGTGATGTCCTCACAAGAGAAGCCGCAGACAGACTGCAGATCTGAGTAGAGGAGGGGAAAAAAGTCCAGTAAATTATACTAACACTTAAAAGTTCAAACTGTCCAATAGAGCAGACAGACAGCTGTACTTGCTTTGAGAAGGTAAAATCTCACCTTTGGCTTTGTGGCCAGTGTAGTCAGTTCTAATGGCAGGGCTGGAACCATTGACTGGGTTGTCCAGGGTCATGACATCAGTTAATGGAGCTGCAGGGCAAAGGGCAGAGTTGAATGAATTTCTATTCACAAGCTTGGAAAATGGAAACAAAATTCTTATGTGCATATATATTTCCATTTGTGTCTATCATATGAACATTTGACAGACTTACCTCCTGTTTGGCATCCTTTATTTCTCAGTATAGCATCCAGAGTGGTGCCAAAGACAAAGCGCACATTCTGAAGCACTCCCTGAAATCACATCAACATTGAATGATTGTCATTATTTAGGTTATTACAAAATTAAAATGTTTGTCAATGCAAGATGCAGCACACATGTTTTAACTCTATCTGTGTGAAAATGCAAAACCACTCACCATAAATCTGTCTTTCACTGCTCCCTTTCCAATCCTGAGTCTGGAAATGTCTGCGATTTCCTGGGTCAGCAATTTTTGGATTGGCAAATCCATCTCAGACACATTGATGTCTTCACAGCCCACAAAAAGTTGCACACGGTCATCCTGAACGAACAGAGTGATGTTCTTCCAATGCCCAGTGGCCAAATCCGCATCCTCGATGGACACGACATGCTGCTGGTTCATGGTGGAGTAGACCACATCCAAAGTGTTCGCCCTCCCGTTAGAAATAATCTCGAAAACGGGTCCGGATCCGTCATTCTTCTCGATGGTTAAAATGCTGCCCCTGGATTTCTTGAACTGCTTCAGGTTGACCAGGAGGAGGAAGCCCCTCTCCGCTTGGATGGAGTCGATCAGGTCCCTGAAGGAGGTGTCAGGGACCGGGGGGATCAGATCTGCGTTCAGGACCTTGTATGCTGGGCTGTATGGATCCGCTCCTTTCACCAAACTCACTCCATTGCCTCTTTTATTTACTCGGACCAGGTCGAATAAGTCATAAACACTGTTATCATCTCGACTTTCTGCGGTGACACAAAAAAAACAGCAAACGTTCACTTTTTTTTCCTCCTATAATAACAGTGCGTAAAACTCTAATAATGTGACAGTTTCATTAGTGACAGTTGGAGCAGCAAAACACCATAGAAATAAAAAAAAAAAAAATCATATAAAAATATCCCTTAAATATATTAACAGATTTCAAAACCTATTGTGAATAATTATTTAAAAGCCTAATATGAGACTTTTTTTTCTTTTCTCACCTGCCAGTCTTGCGCCTTCACAACTCCAAAGCATCAAAAGCAGAAAGATGCCACACAGCATCATGTCGACAACTCAAGTCAATCCTATTGTAAAGAACAACAAACAATTTATACACTTTTAGAATCTGGGCTGCATCTATACTCATCAGTTAATAATAAGAAATAAAATACATCTACAAACCTTTAAATGAAAATAAAGTAGAAAAAATAGTAGGAGGAAAAAAAAAAAGTCCGATTCTTTTTTCTTTTCTTTTCTTTTTTTATCCTCTTTTTCTTTGTTCTTTCAGGAGCTCATTCGTTTCCAGTTGAAAGTTGCAAAAGTCTTTCTGAGCTCCTCTCTTTGTTTATTTCCGATGCTTAGGCTTATTCTACTGACTTACTCCACTCATACAAGTACTATTTAAATAGTTTAAGGACATTCCTAAGGTCCTCTCTCGACCAATCAGATGGCTGTACGAAATAGGGACGTCCTTGTTTTCTTACCTCACAGCCAGTCAGAGTAACATCCGAGACGCACACATAGGGGAAAAATGCATTCCAGAGCTGAATATCCATCACCGGACAAAAATTTCATACACGCACCAGAGCCAAATGGTCGTTTCCGGTCAAATAAAAGTTTAATTATTCGACCAGAGTCTAAGCATTATTCTGAGGAAAATCATTTAAGAAAATATACTTTTACTTTAATATAATAGAAAAACAGTAGGAAAATCTAAATAAAAAAAAAAATAAAAAAAAATCACTGACAAGTTCTATTAAACCCCTAATTACAGGTTTATTCCCACACATAGATCACTCATGTGCTTTATTTATGACATGTAGTAGGATATTTACTGATTTATGATTTGCTTCCCATCATGCTATTTATAGACTGTCCACCAGGGGACACTTTGAGTAATGAATGGGAGTTAAATGAGCACTGATCTAAGGATATTTGGAGGATTCCATCTGTGCTCCGTGCAGACTAAGGGACTATTGAATGGATGTATTGGAAGGAAAAACTTGTGGCAAATACAAGGATGAGCTAACTGACTATTTTTATGTAGACTGTAAAGGATAAAATTAGATTTTTGACACTTTCAGAGTTAAAATCAACACTCATCATTTAGAAAACACAGATTGATTTGTGTATATTGTCTTTCTGTGTTTCATTGTTTATATTTATAACATTCATTTGTTCATTATAGGTTACAATATTCTTCAAATGATGTATAAAGCGTACAACAAAACCTTAAAACAAATGAGAAAAGATTAAACTACAAGAACCTAAAAGAAACAGAAGTCTTTAAAATTCCCAGATTTAGAACCAAAGGAAAAGAAAGGTGTATCTCAGTAAAAGGAATCAATTTAATGAACAATCAATAAAGAAATAAAAGAATCAAGATCCAGCAAAAACAAAACAAAAAAACCCAAAAATATTAAATCTTGTATGTTACAAAATGATACCACAGGACATTAATTTGACAAACTGGAGACTATGTTGAATAAATGATGCGTTAAATGATGAATTGCCGCATTAACTAATGAAAAACATTGTATTAAGTTGCTGATTTCACAATTCTGTTCTCAAACACTTTGTTAACAAGGGGCAGAAAATGCATAATTGTTCTTCTTTCTCCCCCTTTACAGTCATAATGTGATCATTTTACTGACATAAAAAGGCCAATTTTCTTTTCCTGTGTCTTTCTTTTAATCTTATAAATGAAATGAAATAAACTAAAAACATTCCTTCGTCTTCCAGCCTTTCCTCATTACCAACAGGTGAAGGCGGGGAAAAACTGGACATGACACCAGTTCATCACAGGGGTTAAATAAACGTGTCTTTGGAAAAAAAAAAAAAAAAAAAGTGTTTCGTAAAGTTCCACCTGGTTTTGTATATCAGACCTCTTGGATAATGTTGTTAATATTTAGTTAATGGGGTTATTCATTCCATGTGATTATGCAGATTGTGTTTATACCTGCATTTTTCACATATTTGTCCACGTTCTTTCCTTCTAAATCAGAGACATCACTGAGCAGATGAAAGTTCAGGTTCACGTCTGAACATTTGACCTATGACCCTTTATCTCTACAGACTGTCCTCCCCTGACTTCTTATCATCTAACCTCCAGTAAAAGAAATATGACCATTGTAGTTTTTTCCAATAAAAATGAGTGTTTGCATTTTGTAAAACTGAAGCATGCAAGTGTGAGAATACAGGTCAAAGTTGAAGTCGGAGAGTTTGTGACGAAGATGAAAGCCTTCTGGGAAACAGAGAGACGAGAGGCGCCTGCATGTGCGCTCACAAAAGGCCCGTCTATAAATAGCTTAAATATATGGACCTCTTATAGTGATGAGACACAACATCTGGATCCCTGTTCTTCAGGTTGGAGTTCCAGTGAACTACAGATTTTTATGACCTCTGATGCTTCTGTGACATGAGATTTACAACACGTAGCCCTCACCTCGGTGAAACTTTACAGGAAGTGATAAGATGGTAACGCCTCCCAGGTCAAGCTGCCTTTCTAATGGAAAATGTCTTGACGTGTGTGAAATGGGATTTAGGCCGGATCGGTTTCACTGGAGGGTTTTCAAGAGATCGTAGTCTGGTGTGAGCGGGCACATCTCTGTGGGTGTGACTGTGACCTCACAGCGTGGGAGGTGTAACTGACAAGACAGTGTTGGAAGTCGAGACACTTGCCAAGTTCTGATGAATACCTACTATTCGGAGCCAAAAGTACAGCGGAAACAGCCTACAGATAGCCAGTGTTTACTGTGCAGTGTTTCCTAGGATTTTCTCCAAACTGTGGGGTATTACAGTCTCACACATCAGTGAGTGGGAGACATTTTCTGTACTCCCACTAAAGACCCTATCATTAGTTATTAGACACAACTGCAGGAGTAAATATGTCTAAACAGCTTCAGTTTTATTAGAACCCTGAGGGAACACAAGCACCTGCTTCTGGTTAATGATAAGACTAAACCCTCCCTCTTAATGTATGCCTGCACATTACTGAACGATAAATATTGCATTGAATGTTTATGTTGTCAACTGGATGTTCGACGTCAGTGCAGTTATTTGAGCATTAAATTAATGAAATACAACTGTGCAAAACTTCCCTCTATGTATTTAACCTTCCTCTTACCTTCATTCAGAATGTATCATATGCCTGTTGTTTACGCTGTTGACTACCTAAGTATCCTTTTATATATAATATATATATATATTTAAGGGGAAAACAAATACCACAATCCTTCTACATTCAGAGCAGCGGACTCCATTTTTGTATCATGTTAAAACCAAAAAGATAAATTTGGTTCCTCCTCTGGGCCTAAACTTACAAAACAACTTCATGAATTCCAATGTCAAAACCTTACTTCTGTCGTCTCTTTTTACATTTTGTTTTGTTTTTTATGTTTTACTTTGTCTCAATCTCATTATATTATTTTTTTTTTTACATCAATTTGATATTTGAACATTTTTCCATGATTTAGTCTTTTATGTTTTCTCTTCTTAGATCCTTTACATCATCTTGATCTTGTTATGTCATTTTTGTCATGTTACTGAATATTTGTTATATCGTT
Organism: Ostorhinchus cyanosoma; assembly: GCA_029814465.1. NCBI lineage: Eukaryota > Metazoa > Chordata > Actinopteri > Kurtiformes > Apogonidae > Ostorhinchus > Ostorhinchus cyanosoma. The sequence continues at coordinate 20,795 of JAPTYQ010010823.1, forward strand.
TTTGACTTGTTAGGTCTCTTCTCTGTATTTCACATGGTTTTGTCAAGGTCAACATCTCTAAACTCTTCCAAAGTACACTTTCCATGTGTTTAGATTAGGAAAATGAATTCACATTTCATATCATTGCTATATGTTTCCCCTGCCAGTTGGCAAACCAATGGAAACAGCTCTGTGACTCATTTTGGAGTTTGGGAAACACAGATCTTGAGTACTATGACAAGAAAATCATAGTGAAATGCAAATATTGATATGTTTATGCAAATCACTGTAACTGACATTAACCTGAAAAGAAATATATTGGTGTGATCATGTCTTATATTGTCAGTTTGTGGTTTAGTTTCAGAACAATCTGATGGTGAAAAACTACTATATAAATATAATAGTCATATAATATGTATTTAATAATGAGACAAAAGTGAATGAAATATTAGAGTATTTGACCCAGTTTGATTGTTCTATTCAAACCGATACGCCTGCATCATAATTAAATTAGTATTTTTCTGCTCGGTTGGAAATCGGTTTTATTCCCACATTCACTCCAAAATAAGTGGCTGTTTTACGCGTTTATGGCGTAATCGAAACAGCATGCACCACTGGAACAACATCTGACAATGGGCAGTTTACAGGATTGATATTATGCAACTTATGACGCATTAAATTTGTGTTATCGTTCTGGCAAGTTAAGACCTTTACCGAAAATTTATTTGCTGTGAGTAAGTTATCAAACATTTGTTCTACCTTTTGCCTGGATATGTGCCATTGTTATGTCCCCCACAGCTACAGTTTTACGCTGCAGGAAAATAACAAGATGTGTGATTCAAAATGATGGCGCGTCTGAAAGACAAGCATGTATTAACATCTTTTTCTAGTGAAATCCTCGCTCAAGCACATTATTCTTCAGTATGTCTGTCACTAAACAGCCCCAGGGGGGAAACTGAACTTGTGTAAGTCATGTTTTTGGATAATGGACATTTTGAGAGTGAATGTGGAAAGAATGAGTATGAGCCCTTTATGGCTACTGCTCACACAGAAGAACATGAGTCACTGATAAACGACCAGCAGCAGCGAGGTGATCATCGGTCACCTTTGACTTTATAAATAGGTCACAGAGTCCAGACAGTAACATATAAAGTGTTTGTGTAGCGTATAGAGGAACAGTAACTATCTACTGAACACTCTCTTAACCCTTTAAA
>JAPTYQ010010823.1:22087-32575 GCA_029814465.1 Ostorhinchus cyanosoma
GGAAAAGCACATTTAAGGTGAAAGGAACATGCATTTTAGAACATTAGAACATCACTTTTAAAACATTAGAACTAAGTGCTGTCATTAGTACCATTACTTCCTGGTACCTAACAGTGCAGGTCCACTCACTGTTCATGCAGAGGTGGACCATGTAGATCCTGTAGACCACATTGGATCTGAGATCGTTGCCTCACTGTCCTCACTGCAACTGTTGCCATCACTGTCTTCTAATATGTGCGGAAATGACCAAAAATAGTCACTTGCTCGACAAAGGGTTAAGAAATCTTGGACTTAAAAGACTTCTTTTTTTTTCTTTTTCTTTTTCTTTTTTTTTACGAAGGGAAGTAAAAGCTGTAACCAAGTTTTTATTCCTTCAGCTGTTTTGTCTGTGACACATGCCAGAACATTAAAATGACTTTGGCCTTTGGATCTCATTGATCATAAACCATGCTTGGCCTCTGAAGGATAAAGGAGGGAAATATGGATATTACCGGTGGCTTTGGAGCTGGATCAGCTTGGCAAAAATGATGTTCTGTGAAACAGCATATTATAAGAACCTGCTCCATCTGTGGTAGAAAACAATTTTTTTTTTTAATAAATTCTGTATGCAAACATTTTCCAGTAATTTGCTCTGCACCATCAATCAGTCATGTTTGGTATATAAAGGTTTGGCTGGAAGCTCAAAATGACATTAGATTTGTATTTGAGGGAATGTGTTAAGTTAAATGCAGCCTCAGCACAGAACTAGCAAGGGATTCGATTTTCTCGTGGTGGCATTAAACGAGCACATCTTTGGATATACGCATGGAAGAAAATGATTAATTGGTTGCAGTGAGTGTGCTTGATTCCGGCAAGTGATGTCAGAGTCTGATTATGTTGGATAGACGCGGCGCTCTGAAAGCTTCTCTGGCTGTAGACAGACGCCAAGTCACCCATGGTCGTCCTCGCATGCCAGTAGTACGAGCACAGAGCCCTTAAAGTTCTGTGAGTGATGGCGGTGAATGCACGATGCCGCGGCGTGACTTTTCTCCTGTTAAAAGCACACCTTTGACTAATGAGCTGACAGACCACACGTCAGTCAAATGTAAGAAGAAAACTGTACAGAGGAATTTTAAAGGCCTTTTACAAAGACAGTGTTTGCTTTGTCAGACTTGTCACACAGGAGTTCCCGATGACCACACAAGTGGATAATGTTTTTGGAAAGTGGATCTTAATTGTAAGCACAGAAGAAGCGAACACCTGGAGAGACTTTGTCAGGAATAAAAAGACGTGTGTATATAGTTCCAGCAGAGTGATTTTTCAGCATAAGTTATAATTTGTTAGGTAATGTGCTGTTGAATAATGTTGTCAGTCACTATGTTAATTCTCTATTTCTATTTCACAGCAAACAACTTTCTACTACGGCAGGAAATGAGCTCAACAAGACCGGTGACATAAGAACAAAAGATTATTTTCTTTAATCCAAAGATGCTAAACTGCTGTATAAATACATGTAAGACACATGTAGCTCATCTGGTGGTGATTTTCTGAACTCCCTCATCATACAGACACATGCAACCGCTGCTGTATTTAGTCTTTTTACAGTCAAACCTAAAGTATTCTGATGCATATGCACAAATATTCAAAGTCATCATGTTACTGTATTGAGCTCTACAGGACAGCGTGTGCACTTTGGCGGCTGAGATTCTTTCAACCGGACGCGTGAGTTCTTTGGAACAAATCCGCTTCCATTGCAAAATACAAGAATTCACACAAAATGATGGTGTCTTGTATTTTTGTTTCTTTTTTTAGCCGGACCACCAGAGAATTGTGGATAATGTTTCAGTTCATTTCAACTTACTGTAATTTGAACATTCCTAGCGGATGAAAACTGATTCATTGTCACTGTGGTGATGTAAGTGAGAGGAGAGCCCAGGCAAACCCTTCTCACAGAGCACCACTGGAGCCTGTTTCTCCCACAATTCCTCAATATTAAGTGGTAGGTCTGTAGAGAAAATACTTTCAAGTATTGGGCTTGCGCTTGACAGAACAAACAAAAAGTTAACAGCAGCATTTCACCCCCACACACACACACACACACACACACACACACATACACACATTTCAACATTGCAACGAGACCCTGCTTTTCTTGGCCTTCCACTCTTAAAATTCCACACCGATTTTCGGAAGTGTGCTCTCACTGTGCAGACCCTGAAGGATATTAAAGTAACAGCGAAACGACCTTCGGTGATGGCAGCCAGGTGAGGCCGAGCTCTTTCATGCAGCCACATTTCCAGATATTAGATGCAGTCAGTGTGCCACTTTGCATCTTTCCCATGACATCATATGACTCCAATGATGCACGTGATCTAATTTTGTCAAAATAACTTTATGGAGTTGGATATGAGTCTACAGGGAGCTTTGTAACCCAGTTCTGTTACAGTATAACTTTAAACACCTCAAGTGCTTTTTATGTGACTTTACAGCAACAGCGAGCAAGGGCAAAAAGAACTGAACCACCCTTGACCTACTTATTACTGAAAAGTTGAGCAAAGACTTTGGCTACTTACATACAATATCTCTTTTCTTCACTCTCATTTTTGGCAGTTTTGCTCGTCTTCCCCTTGAGAGATGCTGAAACTCTCCAAAACGACATTATTCGATGATGTTTCTTTGTGGATTTGAGATTCAGGCTTTAATATTTCAGCGATAAACTGTAGTTCCCATCCTACACCTACTGCACATGCTTTATTTGCAGAGCTCTAGAAAACATGTATATCTAAGGTCAAAGGTCAGATACAGTTGAATCAATATAAACAGGAATGTTTGGGTATCAGTGGCATTTCATACCAGGTATTAAGACTCAGACCCATATGAGGAAGGAAATAAAACAATGAATCATGCTCATGTTTTTGATTATCATCCTCAACCATTTAGGTGAGAAGATCAAATAAGAGCTCTGCTAAGGCATGAATCCTCTTTTCTTCTCCCCTCGGTGCACTGGGAGACTCTTACTCTGAAGTAAATGTACCTCTCACGGGACTTTTACAACATGTAGCACGTGACTGACCTACTTTACAGACTCAATGATAACATCCATACAACTCACAAGCATATATTTTCATTTTTGACCTACAATTCAAGTAGCTGCAGTGCCGTCATTCCCTCCCATTTCTGGGGAGCTCTGCATGAGTCACACTGTAGCTATATCATTGTGTGTGTAAATTACTGATTAAAATCTTCTTTATGATGTGAAAAACTAGGTTTCAGACAAACATTGCCCTATCTTTGGAATTCCTTACATTCCGGCAGATGTTTTTGCTGAGTAGAACCAGGTGGGATTTTAATATTTTCCAGTAGCTTATTGCTCAGATTTGCCTTAAGCTATAGGTTATACAGGTTTGCATGTGCTGCCCTGGAATTCTCAAATTACACTACACATGATCCCAGTTTGTGTCCCTCTGCCAGACCTAATTTGAGACGTGTAAAATTCAATAACATGGATTTCAGCTTTTTTTTTTTTTTTTAAACAAAGCATAATATAGTTTTTGCATGTTTTCAGTTTCACAGTAGACTGATTGCATGCACTCTACAAATTTTGGGGCATTCGCTAACATTTTTTTTTTCTTCCTACTGGCATCACTTTTAAAGTCTGTAAATGTAGCATGGAGTATTTACAGCTGATTCAAAGCAGCTAACTGTGTAAAGTGTCCACCGTGTTCTGGGGAGTGTGCCATCTAAAGCCATTCCACTGATCTTCTCCTGGAAACTAATCAAAAGCGTCTGCCAGAGTCAAAGTGAAGAATCTAATTAATGGCAGTAGTTTCTTTTAGAATCTCTTTGTGTTTCAAGAATGACCGCTATCTTATTTTACTGCCAATGTTGCTACATCTTCCCATCAGTGGCAAGATGTCTGCCAAATCTTTCAAGGAGAAAAAAAAGGACAATAAATAAATAAATAAATTTAACAAGATTCAGGTCAGGATGTTTCTTTCTTTTCACATATGGCGTTGAAACACAGCTTCTAAATGGATTATCCACAGGTATGCTTTCCCAACTATAGGTGTGTGTGACATGAGTACTTGATTCAGGAAATGTTCTTCTTACCTTTTCTATCCCATACATTCACCTTTCATTCTTTCCATCCACCACCTACTTGGACAGTCTCTCAGTTGTTGCTATATTTTGGGTAAACCTGGCAAAGTGAGTGCAGTTTCTAAGCTTCACTGAAGCCACAGTCGGTGTCTGGGAATGCTGCCTAAGAATGTACCCAAACACAGATATTACCTTGGCTTTTATAATAACTCCAATTGAATCTGTTACCACTGGGCCTTAGAGCCTCTAACAGCTTGGAGAGTACTTAAAGGAAATGCTGACTACTGTTTGGAGTCCCTACATCTTGAAAATCTATCACTGCATTTGCCTCAGTTTTCTTCTTGCAGCTGCAGGGGGTTGTTGAGAGAATGTGCAAATGTAAGTAAAGCTGAAGGTTCTCATCCACAGGCATGAAGTATACATTAAAATGAGTTATTACGTTTCTTTTTGGAGTTTCGTCTCAGTCATCTCAGTTTGGTACTGTAAACCCTGTGGTTTGGTTTGTTTTACTCTACAACAGTGATGAGAGAGCAACACTTTGTGACTAAATTGCAACACCAACACCCCATTTAACACTGAGCCAAGTGGATTAAGTAAACGGTGTAAACGATGGTCAGAAGACGTCTCATGTTGCTACAATCGCCACCAGTGTTGTTATTAAAGCTCAAGTCAAGCTCCTGGTGATTTATAGTAATGCCAGGTTCAGCCGTTGAACTGCTCACATACAATAACTCTTTCACACATGAATCCTGTTCAGCAGCAGCATGGAGTGCAAACTTCGGCTCGTGTTGTCTTGGTTGCTCAGGAGGGCACTAAAACAGACTACATTTGATTATTTTTCTTATTGTACAACATCAGTGACCCACCATACAGAGTTTAAAAAACAGCAGTGCCATAAATATACAGCTGAGCATGACTGTTGGGTAATCAGTTATGTTAAGATGTGTTAAAATGTGCTGCAGAAGGTTGTAAAACATTTGGTACATTTTAAACAAAGACATACAGAGAATAGTATCAGGTTGTTCTGTTTCCACTTCCAAAATGTGTTTTCTTCAAAATCTTGCAATACACTAAAAACCCATACTAATATTTTCAGTTCATATTTTATTCAGTTCACATTTTATTTACAAATCATTTAAAATATATCCACAGGTTGCATTCATAATTTCTAGCAAGTTTGTAAAAAGGGTAACCCCAGAAGATTTTTGAAGAATCCCGAGAAAAACAACAGGTTGTACATGTGTCCACGCTGTTACGTTACATTCTATGACGCATCATGTTGGATGATTGTTTTCTGATTGATCACTCCCCCGCAAATACATACACTCTGACTGTTTGTGTTAAATTCCAGTATCAAGTCACTAAAATGATCCCTTTACTGGCTGCAATCTGGGCAACATGCATGTTGTGAAAACAGATTATTTCCAAAGTCCAGTAAAGTTGTTGCAGGTCTCTGGGGCACTGTGCATCACTTCCAGTCATTGGTAATGCTGGACACGCCAGAACACGCAGATGTTCGCTGGAAGGCTTTCACTTGTAATTTATGTACATTTAATATTTAATATCACTGCCTCATACTTTCCTTGTGAAAATAAAAAAATCATGTAGTTTTTCAAAATTCTCCATGAAGAGAAAGAACCGATCAATACAAACACGTCAGCACATATAAAAATAACTAAGTCTGATGATTCCATTAATAATTGTGCTGAGAAGTGTTTTACTTGCACACTTACTCTGGTAAAAATTTGCTCCACATTTGGAAAACACATGTGAGGCAGACTTAATTAACCAGTCATCAGTCAATAAATACCTTAAGGTTATTTTTGCAGCTTTTTGGATCATTAGAAAGTTTTGTGAGGTTCTGAAAACAAATACCCAAATGTGTCATAGAAATAAATAGAAGAGAAAGAACATGCTGGACTGAACACCCTACCACAGTTACTAGAATAAGCAAGAATTCGAGGAATTTCCTACACGCTTTTGGGGCTTCTTCCCTCTTTGACAGATAAAATATGGATTATTCGCCGAAAAGGGGGTAGAAAGATCCAGTCATCCCCCTCTGAGAGTGCCGGGAATCCCTGTCACCCTCCTCCTTCTGTACAGATCTTTCCATGCCCCACAAAACAGAGGTTTCCTCAACGGTGGAGTTATAACTCTTGCTGTCATGTCTGAGCATTTACGGTAAAGCTGAAGCACGCTTGAGCTATGTCTCCAGAGACTGAGGGGAGACTCCATGTTTTTGTATAACTGTTCTTAAGTGAGGTCAGGGTGGGTGTCATACTGGATGCCTCCAGACAAAAAGGCTTTCCCCAGTGAAATAAGACAAAGGGAAGTATTCAGTCAGTTGTTTCTGCAGTGGAAAATACTGTAAACAACATAATACAGAGCTGTAGGAAAGATACAAGATAAAAACTTTTCTTATTAATGTGGATTCTAACTGGAATCATACAAAGTCTTACAGTAAAACTTTATCAGGACAATCTCAGCTCAAAGTACCGCAACTCAGATTATCTCTAATGAACTGCCAAAAGCAAATGTTAGACCATATTTAGCTGTGTAATTTGTTCAGCCTTTGGAGAACACTATAACCCATCACTAGACAGCTGTGCGCACCATTTTCCAATTGGAAGCTTTGGCTGCTTGTACAATATAAACAAGAATCCGCTTTAAATTTGTTAAACAGATTTCAGAGTTGTATGCATTTTCCCCTTTAGATCTTGATGTAGATTGACATTGCACATAGCTGCGAAGGAGTAAATGATTCAGGGCACTGCCTGTTTTGTGTGTGTACATGTAAAAGGTAACAGATAGGGCTCCTAAACAAAAACACATGCCGGGACACATTCCTGTATTTTCCTTTTGGGATCCCGCTGCTTTTCAGAGCATATTCCCCATGATTAATCAGGTTTATTAAGGAACAGTATGCATTAGCAACATTATATGTTACTATACGTCTTTATAGCTCAAGAGATCACAATCAATATTATGTTTTCTGTCATAGTTAAAGCTCTGGTGCCAGGTAGTTTTATTGTGCATTGGGAGGTACTATTTCTAATAGTTTACATTAAGATTTCTCCTCCAGATTATTCCAGACTGAAGAAAATGCTCAACTCCCTCAAGAGCTTTAAGAAATAGCACAGGATGAGTAATGTTCCAAATCAGCAGAAAGGTCAAAGTCTCTTTCATCAAAGCCCTCTAAATGCTGATGAAGATGAACTGCTGAATCAATCAAAGATTGCACCGTGCTGCACTCCTGAACTGAAGCTCTTTTGTTTCCCTGAGAACTTACTCAGACAGCACTGATTGGACAAGAAGTGCGCCAGGAAATATCTCAACCCCCATGTCACTTATTTGGGATATTTCCTCTGAAATGTCAGTTTAATTTTGATATTCACATCAAAAAGCTTAGAGGCTTTCCACACATATTCACCAGAACCAACATCACAGCTCCAGGATAAGCCAGAGATATGCGGTACCAGGCTCTGTGTGGTTCGAGGAGTCAGTGAAGCCGACACTCCTACCATATACCGGTACCAATAATGGGTTTAGAGACAGCTGGGCCTGTGAGTATTGGCCCAGTGAGGCTATTTTGTCATCTGCTAAAAAGAGATGTGGCACAAGCCAACTGAGACGGCTGATCGATGAGAGTTTCAAACTAACATGACAGAGCAAGAGTTTCACCAGTGGAGCCATTCTCATAGTTACCCACACATACATGTCCAGCTCCCTCAACCACTTCCTTAAACAACGCACCGCATGTGATACTGCACTGGAGGTCCTGCACAGTAGGCATGTGCCCTTGGCAATGTGCTGTGTCAGGGAAAGTGGAGAAACAGAAGCTAAGTGTTTTAGTTCCCTCAGGTTGCAGATGCCAAAGTCTCGTGACTGACACTTTCCGGTGGTGTTCCCAGTGGGAGGCATCATCCAGGGGTGTGCAGCCTGCTGGGCCACAGCAATGAGCAGCAGCATCTAGAGGAGCCCCTTGCAGGGATATCTGTTTTCCAGACCCCATCAGGAGGCAGAAACACAGCCAAGAAAAGCTACAGGGAGAGCTTGGATGCCCTGCAGAAAAATTTGTTTCCAAATCCAATGTATTTGGGGATAGGAATAACACAACTGATTTTTTTTTTTTTTTAACGTCTCTGCTTTTGTTGAAAAGGGTATTTCCTGAATAAATCTAGGGGTCTTACACAAAGAACTGACATTATGTTGGACTACGTTCATGAGTTAATACAAAGATGTTGAGTAGAAGTAGAATCCAAGGTGCAACAAAAGCTGAAAATAATGGCTGTAATATTTAATTTGCTGATATCGTCTCACTTCTGGGTTCTGATACACAAGCCCACTCATTAATCAACCCCTTTGTGAGAGTAAAATGTTGCCACTGCATGTTTATACATCAATCAACAAGAATAATCTCTACATTTCTGAACTAAAAATAATTCTGTTTCATATTAACATTTGTAGATAAATGTACTTTACCTTCACATGTTTAACTGTTCATACTTTTTGTGTTTTGTGGAAGCAGAGTGAGGCTGTAATAACAACCATGTTTCTCAGAAACCACAGCATTATTAAACTTTTTATGGGTAAGTTTGGTCACTGGCAACACGTGTTAAGGTTAGGGAAGGGTACCAGGCTTTGGTTTAATACAGAAAAAATGTGCAAACTATGACTCAAAGTCTATTTATTAATATTTAAATCAAATCATGATCTTTTACCACCTCTACTCAAAACACTTACATTAAAAAGCTGAGACTCGGTTCTTTAGAAGTCGTTGATTTTGTGTATTCACCGCATCAACTACTGTACCTCCTGCTGTAAACAATTTTCACAGCAGACATTTTGAGTTGTCACAGTAGGAAAAAAAACAAAAAACCAGGTGCTCCTAATAACATTAATCATGGCTTTGTTCCATTTGCGTGTCTAAAAAAGCCATGCCAGTGAGCCAACGTGCACAAACTAAAACCATCCAATTAATGCACCGACAGAATGCAGCTTTGGTGAATTAACGTAATTATACCTGCACATACATCAATTAAAATGTCAAAAAGGTCTATTGAGGGTGGGCAAAAAGTAGGAAATTATATTGAGATCATACACAACCTGGCCAAAAAAGTTCCTACTTGGATTTAACTAAGCAAATAGGTAAGAGTCTTCAATTGGATAATTACTGCAATCACTAATATTTTTCAGCTGCAACGAGATATTTAACCCTCATACTGACGCAGTGGATTCTTATTTCTTATACAAGCATGTCAGACGACATATTCCATGGTTGTGAAAAAGATGTTACTCCGTTTCAGAAGGGTCATATTATCGGCTTATGTCGAGCAAAGAAAACAAATAAGGAGACGGCTGAAAGTTCAAGAAGTTTTTTAAGATCCGATCAACATATTATTAAAACCTGGAAAGATAGTGGTGAATGAATGAATAATCTATTAAAGAAATGTGGTCAGAAAAATATCTGTAATGATTGTGATGAATTGTTACTGCTTTGGTTGAAACACAAAAATAAAAAGCAACATTAGAAGTGACAGCTATGGAAGAGCATTTCCATACAGAGAACTCCAGGGAGTCGGACTAAACAGCTGCGTAGCCTTAAGGACACAACCTATGAGTGAGGATAATCGGAATAAAAACTTAGATTTACAACATAGAGATTGGACTGAGAATCAGAAAAAGGTCAGATGAGTCCAGACTGACCCTGTTCCAGAGTGATGGGCACATCAGAGTGAAAAGACAGGTAGATGAAGTGATTACCCATCATGCCGAGTGCATGATAGTGGTCTGTGGTTGCTTTAGTTGATCAGTCAATTTAACTCCTCCCCCCCAAAAAAACAAAAAAAAATTTTAAAATAGGTCATCTGATTTTACTGTATGTCCTTTTTTGGATATCAGTGGATTTCTTTCTTTTCTAGTTGTAACATACAGGCACATCAGGTTCAGATTGTGAAAGACCGGATCAGGGAGTATGAGACATGATGTTCACACATGGATTGGCCACCACAGAGTCCAGACCTGACCCCCGTGGAATAATCATCGGAATGTACTGGAGGAGACTTTACGCAGAGGTCTAACAATCCCGTCATCAATACAAGATGTTGGCTATAAAATAATGCAAATGTGGAAATAAATGTGAAGATATTCCATAAGATTTTTGAAATGATGCAATGGTAAAGGCGTTCCGTCATCTTCGCTAAAGGAGGCCAAAAAAATATTGTGTTGGACTTTTTTTTTTTTCTGTGGACATATCCATGTGTTCCACATTTAACTTCCTCTTGTATTAGGGTCAGCACCGACCCATGTTTGGTTTTAAATGCTTAAATGAAGCACATATTTGTTTATTGTATCAAGGCTTTTTGATTTTGTCAGCAACCTGTATTTCAACACAATAATTATTACTAATTA
>JAPTYQ010010851.1:0-12754 GCA_029814465.1 Ostorhinchus cyanosoma
ACAGGACTGATGGACATCCATTTGCAGATAATGCTCCAGTCTGTAAGGATGCAGTAGGGCGGGGCATATGGGGGGGTCATCTAGTCAGATGGGACAGGTGATCTGGATCGATAGATGACTGATCAGATGACAGCCTTCAAAAGTAAGATAAGCCAAATTTCTAATATATTGCTTTTGCGGAAAACAACCTTTTGTGTATGGAGTGTTGCTGTTGCACTTCAGAATGGTTTATAGATTCAGAAAGATGAGTTTGTTAGCTTTCATTTGATGTGCGACAAGTGGAGGTGCATGAATGTGGGAAATGTGTATATAGGTGTTATTAAAATAATGTCATCTACGTGCTGGGCATAGGGCTGGTAAGAGGTTAATAACCTATAAATACTGACAACTCCAAATTTTTACCTCTGCCAAGCAACGGCTGGGTTGTATGTGGCCATGACACCCCTGGTCTTTGTCCTTGGTCTGAAACTGAAATATGTAACACCCTCTGTAGATTAAAACAAGTCACATTCCCTTTAATTTGGTCAGATCTGGACACCCAGCAAAACACATTCAACCTTTGTATAAAAGGAAAAAATTATTTGTGAAATCTGTTTGTACAAAACAATTGCATTAAATGGTATTGCCTTTACATCCTCTAACTGAAACCATAATTTTGTATCTGGATGAAAGGATATAGTTTGTAAATTCCAAAACTGTAGGTGTGAGTCCTCCAGAGACTCAAACCTCCTGATAAAAGAGCCATCGACAGACCTTAGGTAGAAACGTCTGGATCATAAACTCGTGATTCAGGTCAGTATGAAAGCAGCAGCAGAGGACAGAGTACAGGAGGAGAAGGATGGAAAGAACCAATTCTAAGTGACAGACTCTGCACTAAATGTCACTGACGACAAAATGAGATGTGACCTTTACTGAAGAGGCGGCGGCTGGCAGGGCCTGACCGGAATGATAAAAGACACAGCTTCAAACATACAATCACCCTCATACAAGCACAGTCACATACGTCTACGTTCTTTAACAAAACACAAAAGAAAGACAGTAATAAAACTTTTGAACATCACCTCCAGGCTTATGAGTAGAAGCAGACACATATTCTACGTACTGCGAGTAATCAACTATGAAACTTGGAACAAAAGAGAAAGCACCAGACACCCAGTAAAGTTAAAGGATAAGACCGTATTATGTCTCACTTTAAAACTATTCTATTTTGCAAAGAGCAGGAGCATTACCTAAATGAAGACTTGGCAGTTTAAAGTGAGACATAAAACCATCTGCCAAGAAAAAAGCTGTCACTGCCTTTCTGCTTTAAATTTAGATTTGAATGAGCAGGATTACCGCTGAATTTATACAAATTATCTTCCATCTTTGACCGATTTCTCCTTTGTGCTAGCATTCATATGGTGGTAACATGATATGTAAAATCTGATATGGATCCGTGGATTGGCGTAGACTCACTTGTTTTGTGTAGTTCAATATAGTAACATTACTTTTTTTTTTTTTTTTAGGTAAAGATTGGTTCAAGAATTTTATGGCATGCCACCTTCTCTCCTGCCGTATGCCTGAAGCGGCATCTTTGAGAAGGGCTACAGCCTTCAATAAAACTACAGTTGGAGACTTCTTTGACAATCTGGCTGGTTGTAAACTGGATTAAACTAAATTACTGTCCTTTTGGCATAATTCAGTCAAACCAAGACAAACATTGTTCCCAAGTTTCAACTTTCAATCTGATTACGCCTTGTCTACTGCAGTGGGTGAATAGTCAAATTTTCTGAGTTCGAAATATCAAAAATTTGTTAAAAAAAAAAACCCATCCCTGTCCTGCACCTGTCCTAGTGGTAAAGAACATGTGCATCACATTTGCTAATAAAATACACAAAAAGAAATTTATACTGGTGGAAGTCCAAGATTTTGCAATCTGCATTTTTAAATGCCATTTAAAACATGCAAGTACTTTAACCAGGCGATCTGTGCGCGATTAGGGGGAAATTCATCATAGAAAGATAAGAATAATTTTCAAAAAAGAGTGAATTTGCATCAAAACCAAACATAAACATGATGACATGAACATGATTTTGCTAGTGGACTTGGACCTGTGATGATTGTTGTGACATGATGTCTGATAGAGACAAGATTAACGGTTTTTGAGTAAAATAATCTTTTCTTGTGCCAGAACAAAACCTTTGACAATCCTTTGGGGTTTTTTTTTTCAACCTAATCTTCCTTTCAGTTTCAGGTTGTGGTTGAGTTAATTTGTTTTCTTTGTCATCGTTCATCCACACAACATGACATCTACATATATTGAGAAACCAACTGACCAACAGTTTTTCAGGCAAGAGTGAAAGCTGACCCAGAGGCCCACTGCGGTGCATTTTAGGGATGTCCTGATCCAATCTAAAGATCAGTATCAGCTGCCGATCTGCCATTTTTTAGAAGATCAGATTGGATTCAGTCATGAGATTGGAACACCTCAAATGAAAGTTTCTGAAAGTACAGAAAAGGAAACTGAGCTGCACAACAGTGGGACACAAAACCCACAGAGTCGGGCGTACTTGACTCCGCGGACATCCGCACATACTCAAGTTGGACTCAATGCAGACCCAAAGCAGACATCCGCCAGACACGTCCATGCAAAGCTTGAATATTATGACTGCATGGACTCCACATATTCGGGGTCATGCAATGGGGGATGATGTAAATGTAGGAAATTGGTATGCTCGCCTATGAAACCTGGAGCGCACCTCACAGTACGCCCAACTCTGTGGGAGCCTTTAGAGAAATTAGTAAAGCATTTATACGTTTCACTTTCACATTGTATTTCATATGGTCTGCAAGTACTCATTGTAAGGTATATATGACCCGGAACACACCACCGTATAATCTCTGAATGGACCTGTCCATAGATGCGCTATAGCAGGGGTGGCAAACATACAGCCTGCAGGTCAAAACCGGTCTGCCAAAGGTTCTAATTTGGCCACACTATGAATTTGGAAAGTGCAAAAATTATACTAAAGTTATTAAGAGTCAAAGGTGTCATACTTGTTCTAGTTCAGGTTCCACATTCAGCCCAATTGTGATCTCAAGTAAAATACTAGTATAACAACTATAAATAATGACTCCATATTGAAATAAAAATTTTATTGTGAAAAGTATCAGTATCGGATCACTATCAGCAAAACTAATCATTAAAAAAAAATCGGATTAGAGGCAAAAAAATCCAGATCAGGACATCACTAGTGCAATCATTGTGATTTTTTTAAAATTTGTATTTATTTTTTTTTTACTGAATTTGTGCCTCTCTTGCTTAGAAGAAAACAAAGCACAATTCATTTCGTAAGCATGATCAGAACTGGTACAATTTAAAACTGTATAATGAGGTCATTGCAACTCTGCAGAGGCTTAATTTGAAATGACAGATAAAGGAAGTCTATCAATATTCAGTTAAAAGATAGAGGGCTATCTAGATTTACCCTGCATCAATGACTCTAAACAAGCGTTATAAAAAAGGGGGGGGGGGGGTCACAATATTCCTGATGACTGCCCTTGTCCTCTTGAGTTTTGGCTTGTTTTAACTTCTCTCTTAAAAGCCTAGTTTGTGATACAACAGATTTTTTCAGCCTTCAAACTATATTTTCAAGGTCATTTCATTGGTACAACTCACAATACGTCCAATTACATTTTTTAAATTACTCCAGAGCGTCTGTCTTGCCTGCACTGGCACTATGCAACTCCTAGGTTCGGGTCAGTACCCCTGCACAAAAAGAACTACAAAATTTTACTGCTTTATGTCACGGATAAGTCACATAATTGATGGGCACATGCGCATGCAGTGATCACAAAACGAAAGATGTCGAATTTCTTTTCAGAGCAAGTTTAACAGGATCAACTTCGCCTATCCTTCCTTGGTCTCTGGCTGTTTCAGCCGCTTCTTCATTTGAACCATCAGCCATTTCCTAATTATCTGTTTCCCTTCTTGTTCAGACTGGATGGGTGGAGTCACATGACTACACACGCTGCACAGCGTCTTAAAGGGGAATGAACGAAGCGTACCAGCACACACAGTCAAAAAAGACTTAATTTGATTTTATCAAAATACGGAATTTATTGACAAGGGCAAAATGATGTCGGTATATTGCAGTAAATGTCGGTAACAGTAAATTTTCAGTTTATCGCTCAGGCCTACTATCTATTTCAGATTTATTTAATTTTACTTAAATTCTGTAATTCTTATTAGGCCATTACACTGTGATATCATTTCCTGTTTTCATTCTTTTCTGTTCATTCCTTTGAATTCAATCTGCTGTAGCACTCTGCCTATGAATTCATAAAACACATCCAGTTGTCATTCTACCACTTCACGAGATGATAATGAGCAGAGGAAAAGGATAAAGCCGAAGTCTTAATTAAAAGGGAAAAAAATTCCGTTTGTGTCTAGTTAATGTTAGCATGTTACCTAACTAATATTAGTTACCCCTGCATCTCTCAAATTGGATCTTTATGGATTCCTCTGATATGGAATAAGGCATTTCACATCTTCATATTTCAGGTTTCAGTTCAGGGAAGGTAAATAAATTAATAAGTAACACAGATAAGCATGAAGTGAAGCCATGCAGTGCTGTAAAAAGACTGGGGCCTCATGTACAAAGGGTGCATATGCCCAAAAACGTGGCGTACGCCCTTTTCCACACTCACGTTCAGATGTACAAAGAGTGAAATGACGTGGAAATGTGCGCTCCTCCACACCAACTCCACAGCTGCGTACGCACGTTTCTAGTGCTTTGGAATCTTTGGCGACACTTAGAGGTAATACTGGAAAACTGATAATAATGTGAAAAAGTGAATTCCTCCAAGTGATGTGCACATGAGAGATACACAGACGAAGAATTAACACACTGACACACCATCCTACAAACCCCCCTACCCCTGAACCAGACCACCCAGACACTGGACCCATCAATGCCAACCAGCCCGGTACATTTAACCACATACAGACACAAGGACACAAACGGCACTTGTTGATAAATGTATTTAATGTTCACGTCTGTCAGAACATTTATCAGTGGGTCCAGGCCTCACTGATACAGACTGTCCTTATCATGTCCTCCTGTGACTCGCGTGCGGACTCGGCCGTGGACGGACATCAGCTGTTGACGAACCAAACCGAAGCATCAGCTGACACTGGGAGGGTCCAATCCCACAGTGTGGGTTCAGTCCCACGGGACCTTCTAAAACGCTTGATGACAAAACATTTATCACAGTTTCATGTCCAAAAACTGCGATCACTCATCACCAATCTCATGGTTTTGATTTTTGGAAGTGAAAGACTGATTTCAGACTTTAAACTACATTAAGTTTGTTTATATTCAGGTCCTGCTGGGACTCTTCCTCAGCCTGTTTTTCCTCCGCTTTGTAGGTGAACAACAGCCTTCCGCTTCGCATTCACCTGTGACGTCATCATCTGATCGTGCAGGGGGGAATCCCAGAGGGAATCCCACCTGCAGGCTGTTATACTAATTTGCATATGTAAATGTAGGCGTGGAGAGGGAGGAGTCCGGTACACAGATAAATGCGGTCAATTCCACACTGATTGGGATGTACAATGGAAATGTGCTTGAATTCAGGCGTACGCACAGTTTAATACATCTGGACTTTTTTGTGCAAACGGACTTTTCCGCATATAAACGTACACCAGGTTAAATTTAGTATGAAATCCACGCACGTCTTTGTACATGAGACCCCAGGAGATTAAACTGGATTTTTGGGCACTTTCACACAATGTACTCAAGTCCGTACCCGAGTACGCTACGTACCCAAGTCTGCTTAATTTTGTCCATGTGAATGCAACCGTTCCGTGCTCCAATACCTGGCCCAAGTCGAGTTGAGAAGGTGGTCCTGAGTCCGGGCCACCCGTACTCCAGTACAGTACGATGCTGTGTAAATGCGACCTGTGCCTGAGCCCAGAAGTGACCTCAGCACCATTCCGACAAAGGAAGTGGGTAAATCATCACAAAACCATAGACAGCGCTTCTGTTGTCTCTTTAAAAAGCCTTAGATTCTGCGTGGCACCGGCTCGCCTTATCGACCGGACCACTCAGTGATAAATCAGGGACAATGAAGGTAGCTCTTCTCTTTGCCTCAAACAGGCGAACAGATAGGTAAGGGTTTGTCTTGTTCTGACTTCCGCGTTTGTTGAATAGTGACAGAATTCCTTCCGCACCGCCACCTCCTGTTTTGGCCCTGTAACACCTATTCGTACTCTGGCATGGGCTGTGGTATGTGCGTGTGAAAGCAACATCTGCGGTAAAGGTGTGAACGTATCCAAGTACGGTACGGACTCGAGTACAATGTGAGAAAGTGCCCTAAGACATCATGATCTACTGCAGGTGAAATACCTGAGAAAGTTGTACAAATCACTGGATATGAGCTAAATAAATTAATTCAACCCCTTTAACCCTACCATTACTAACGACAGATGTAAGCACACATGGTCTAGTCTCTGTTATTATAGAAGGTTTGAACATGGAAGTGAGTTTTATGACACTTTGACATCAGGCCTAACAACCGGATATAATTTCAATCCTTCAATATCAGAGCACATGCTCAAGAATTAGAGATACCATTACAAAAGTCGATTCATTTCAATAAAATATATTCATCAATCTTAATGTTTAGTTAAAGTCTTTAAAGGAGACTTAAATTTAATTTAATAAATACCCACAGAATGGAAGACTGCAAATTTGCATTTTGGGTCAACTATGTTCTATCTTGGCTCAGTTAATAAATATAACATGCATGCACTTAAAAACCCTCGGCCTGACTTATCAGTCGCACTACTGCCACCCACTGGCCTGACTTAACAGTGCATGCCAAAGTTTTTGCACATGCGGACAGACGTATGGACGATGAATCAATCACAATAACCTTTGGCCACTGTTGCCAAGGGTAAAAAAAAGAACTTAATGCTGGTAACTATTTTTTATCATTTTAAAATAATTCAAGTTTTAAAATTTTCAGATAGGCAGCCTGCAGCAAACCCAAGCCCCCCCCATCCTTGAGGAAACACTGCATTACCATGAGAGAGTATCTTGATACAGTAAATCCCAGATTTGTGCAAAAAAAGGCTCCTATACACATGGTTTAAACACAGATTCACCATATGAATATATAATTAAGCCCAGTGTGTTCTGTGGAATAAGAGAACACATTTTGTGCATGTAAATAAATTAAGTTTATTTCAGTTGGCCTTGATTTAGTCACAAACAGACAAATGAAACCTAAAGCACCCTGGCGTTCTATTGTCTTCACTGTCTTATTTTTTATTTTTCAGTTACTCCTGCTTTCTGCTACAATACAATAAGTGAACACAGAACATCAACTGTGTGGTGGAGCTTTGGAAGCGCTGCCATTATCCTTTTATGTCAATAACGCTGCCGTCAAACAGAACAGGAACAGGAGGGAGGACATTCATTTATTCATGTTCTTTACTTTCCTGGCAGGCTGAGAGATAAGGTGGCTCTGTAGACAGAAAGTAGCACAATCTGTCACAAACAGGTTCATTATTTCTCTAAAAACTACAGAGAATAATGCAGATAGGATGATATACACCACATAGAAAAAACACCTTTCATTTCACATTATGGACTGATTTCATTGTGTCACAAATCACTCTATTTATGTCAAAATAATGAGATGATTTTTATATCCCATTGTGATACTTTTCTTTGCAAAAGCTGATTAATGCAATATCACTATGTATATATGGAAAAATTTCATTTACATTGTCAGCTAAAACAAAACATTTCAGCGTTTTCATGTTGTTGAATAAAAGAACTCGCTCATTTTAATTATTCTGATTGACAGCAAAATCATAAAATCTGTAGGCTAAATCACTAGGATTTACTACAAGCAAGATGTGTTTTGTAATGTTTAATCATCATTCGTATATTTTACATTTTTGCGTTTATCTGTTTGTGTGTTATATGGCACTTTTCATGTTTGATTTTTGTTAGGTGTCTAGTTACATATTTTACATTATTTCCATCTTATTGAACTGGGTGTTTCTGTCTTAAGGTAAGGAGGACTTGTTAGGTAAGGATTTCTGCCATTTTCATCCTGGTCTATTTTTACTTTGTTGTGAGTTTTTTCATGTCATCTTTCATGTTTTGGTGCATCCTCTGTCATTTTCTATTGTTTTATCTAATGGAGTCATGGGGTTTCCAACTTTAACTTGTTTTCAGCAACTTTTGTCCTGTCACTTTTATCTTTTAATAAATTTAATACTATTTTTCTCTATCCATCATCTTATTACTTACATTGTTTCTCATCGTTGGCATAATTTTTCATATTGTTTTCATCTCAGAAAATGTGTTATTTTCATACTGTCACATTTTTACTTCTTTTTTTTTTTTTTTTTTACATTTTTGTCTTTTACGGCATTTCCTCTTCTATGCAATGTTTCATCTTTTCATGTCAGTTTCATCTTGATACATCAATAAGCTAATTTTAATGATCTACAAAGAATTCAAAATAAAAAAAAATAATGTAATCATTATCAGCTAATGCCAATGAATGAATTTCTTTACCACGATAACAATTTGAATGTCACCCTGCCAAATTTTTATACATCAATGTTTCAGATGTTACATGATAAAATTAGAAAAATACTTGAATATGCATAAGTGCCTTGTATTTTCAGGTCAAAATGTGATACCACAGTCTTTTTTTTAAATATGCTGATTTCTTCCCATTTCCCATTATTCACAAAATGTGTGGTTACCTGGACATGTATGTCTGAGCAATGGGGCCTACACCTCCCATATTTCATTTAAGTCGATGAACCATTATATAACCACACATATGAGCTCTTCCTCACTCATATCTATAAGACTCTGGGATATGAGGCTCAGCAGCTGTTGCCCATGCACTGAGCAAATGTCCACTTCATGAATATCAATACACAATGTACGGGGCCACCTGCTGTACACAATACAGAGGCCGCACGCAGACACAGATCAGAAGCACAGCTACCTAACTGTCAAAAACTCTGTTACTCACCCTCCATTCCACCAAAATCTCCATTCACAGCCTTCAAAACACCAACAACACCTGCCTTCTCCTTGGTGAAATTCTTTTCTCCAGCTCACACCAACAGCACATGGGCCTTTCCCTTGTTCTCCCAGCAGAAATCAGGACTCTTCACATGCATACAGTCTTTCACAGGCCACATTTGGCAGTGGGGGACCCCCCTTGGCTGGATGATTCTTTGTGATTGGCCACTTTCTGTTGAGTGACAGCAGGACAATACAATAGTACGGTGGCCAACGTCCGTCTCTGCCTCCGGTAACCCAGCAGAACAAGCAACAGTAAGGAGGGGGGAGAAAATACAAGTCCAGCCAATCAATATCATGGATTTTAATGAAGGAGGTGGGGGGCGGGGTGATCCTTTGCCTCCTCTTGCAGACGTAACCATGACAACCCCTAAATGACCCTTACAGCAGAACGGATGAAAGGATTCACACAACCGGTGTTCACTCAGATATTCATCAATAGTATTCACTCCTCACATCAGTCACTAATATACATCTGTGGATTTTATTCATCATCAGATAAAACCAGGATTTTATATTATTGACTGACTAACAATAAAATACCTGCTGTCTTTAGGGTTAATTTTGTTCACAGACAGTTAAAAAAGCATCTAAATGTTTCAGTGTTTTGTTGTTTTTCTTTATCATTATAATGGTTTTACTGTTCTGCATCTAGACTTTCTTGTGTTAAAAAACAGATATATAATTCTCTTTTAGCTTCTTCTAGTCTTGAAGGATAGGAAGTCAGCTGACACTCATTTTGTTTATGAAACCAAAATAATTTTTTAAAAATGAAAATGAAACTACCAAAATGACTATCGAATGATTTTCTCTATCTTGATTTGTTGGATGCTGGCTTCAACAGATTTAAACCATTCAATGGAGATAAAAAAAAATCAGTAAGATAAGCAGTATATCATGGAATAACCAACTACAGATGTGTTTGTTTTGTTTGGTTGTTGTCAGTTAAATTTTTTACATCTCAATTCGTTTTACTTCTTTCTTAAACTTACTTTTATTTTGCTGCATTAAAAAACAAAAATCTGATTACATTGCTTTTGCTTTGTTGTGTTCACCTTGTTACATCTTTTACATCATGTTCATCTTTTCACATCTTCCAGAGGATTCTATCATTGTTTTTTCAGGAGAATTTTTATCACTAAAACCAAGCATTTAATGACAGAGGGTGGTGTATTTGATACAGATTGTGGAGGGAATCTCTGATTAGTGGTGTCAGTCCACACAAATTGAACTGCACTGAACTGATTTTCCATCTTTTGGCGTTTACATCATTTCTGTTTTGTTGTTGTGTCATTTGCATGGTTTTTTTTAACTTTAAATCAGACTGTAAATTGAAAAATGAAAGTTGACAATTATGAGGATTTTTAACCACATTGTTCAGATTTACTTTTCCAAACATATTGAAGGATGCAGTATCCATTGGGGATGTATATGAATAATCAATTACTTCATTAGTCAAAATGTTAGGCGCCCCCCTTTTTTTTTTTTTTTTAAACTCAACTAGATTTAGTAGATTTAGATTTTACTTCACTGAATTTGAATCATTTGATGTGGAACTTATGTTTATGCTGCTGTTTCTGCCAGAGCAGATGTTCTATTCTTGTGCACAGAATAGTGCATAGTCTAAAAAATTGCCTAAGTGTTAAAATTTTTACTTTTTCTTGTGGTTTTTGTGTACCCATTATCCACCAAATGGCATAAAATACTGAATTAGAATTTCCTGGTCAAATAGAAACAGAGAGGTGGCACAATTTAAGTGGTCCAGTCGAGGGTCAAAGAGTGAAAAAAACTACACGGACATGATGGAGACATGATATTTCTGGATGTGTCATTTATCTGTTTTCCACACAAGTGAACAGAAACCACTAAGTAATTGTTTTACCAGGCTAAGTAAC
This sequence comes from Ostorhinchus cyanosoma, assembly GCA_029814465.1. Classification (NCBI taxonomy): domain Eukaryota; kingdom Metazoa; phylum Chordata; class Actinopteri; order Kurtiformes; family Apogonidae; genus Ostorhinchus; species Ostorhinchus cyanosoma. Next base: position 11,000 of record JAPTYQ010010851.1, read on the forward strand.
AAAGCTCTTTGTTTCACAAGAGGAGGAAGAGTTCAGTGAAATTAAATGGTTGACAAGGTCATGTGTTAACAGTGTTTCAACGTGATGATAGATGCTGTGATTTCCTCAAGATCCCACTAAACCAATGTAAATATCACCATGCTTCCTTGAAGATCTACTGAGAGGAATTACTCTCAGTAGATCTAGGAATTAGCACACCATCCTCTTCACTGGGTGAATAATACAATGAGGTGGTGATTTGGGTCACAGAGATATTAAAAAAATGGTATTTCATTGTAAAGTAAGAACACAGAGTGGTGGTATGGAGGGTATTCCAGCAAATAGAAATGAAATGCAGATGTTTTCATTTGTTTGGAAAATAGTTAACAGCTGTATGATGACAGACTGCAAATGGCAATAAAGATGGTCAAATCGCAGCCACTGTAATTAATTCCACCTGTTACAGTAGACCTATAATTTTAACACAGTCACCCGGCGCAGACAGAAAGAAGTGGTTTTTCTTCTATAAAGGAGGAGGAGTTGCTTCCCCTTCCATCCACCGTTAAACCCAGAAAGGCCTGAGTTTCAGCCAAATCATATTCAGTCCGTACAATGCCACCCTGCATGTTAATCATATTCAACTCATTCTGCCCGCTCCCCCCTAAAAAAAAAAAAAAAAAAAAAATCAGTTTTCCTCATCAGTCAGGCACAAAAATTATTATAGTGAAGGGACTATGCCAAGAAAAATGATATTTCCCTTCACATCTCGCCGATCCACAGCAGTGAAATATCTACAGCTGACGAACATGAGGTTTCTAATCCACTGGCTCAGTCTTTCAGTTCGGTTTTAGAACAAAGATTGGCCCGAGTACCTCTTTACTGATGCGCTACATCCTGCTCATGCAGATGATAAACTAAATGAAAATACATCAAGTTATCTGCTAAATCAGATTTTGATTACTGAGTGCAATGCTGTTATCAGAAAGATTCTTTGGAAAGAGTCCTGAAGAGCTACAGTTTCCCACATTTGGGAAAGTGGATGATGCACCAGACCCACTTGAATCTTTAGAAAGCTGTGAGGATTTCTTGGCCCTCAATCCGCTCACTGATGAGGAGCTCATTGCTACCCTGTGTAATGTTCTGCATGGGACTGCAAGAGATTGGTGGAATGTAGCATGTCATAAAGTTAATACCAGAAAGGAGTTCCATGATCAGTTCTGTGCTGCTTTTCTCCCTGAGGATCATGAGGATGAACTGGCAGAAAGGGTACACAACAAAGAACAAGAGGAAGGGGAAAGCATCAGAGACTTTGAATACAGAACTTCATCTTCCAGACCTCCTCAACCACAGGCTGCCAGACCTTCCCATGCCCAAGAGGGTCATGCAACTCTGGGTTCCCTCACTCACTCGGCACCAAGGAGCAATAACCTCACTTAGCCCATTGTCATGTCTTCCTGAAGGTCAGTTTCCTGCCAGTTGCTGGCACCCCGTAAAAATCAATATAACAAAATAATACCAAGTAAATAAATAAAGCCCCAAGCTCAAACTGTCACAATTTGTCTCTGTGGGGCTGCAGCTAATGGTTAATTGTTATTAATAAAATGTCAAACACTAGTGAAAATAGTGGTGTTCCATTAGTCCAAGGTCAGTCTTCACAGCTGTCTGAATCTCACCTTAACCAACAGGAAGCAAAAAGTATCTCAATTTGTATACCAATTTATGCAGCTTTTTCTTACCAATATTTTTTGCTGACTGGGGGGGGGGGGGGGGGGGGGG
>JAPTYQ010010875.1:8299-32568 GCA_029814465.1 Ostorhinchus cyanosoma
TTGTCCTCAACTTGGTCTAAAGTAATGTACATAAATGTTTCCTATAATGGAGATGTGTGATTAATAATAAACAATTTAAACACATATGCTATGGTTTGTGTTTTTGATTATATAAATGTAGCAGTAATGGGAAAAATCTGCCAATCAAAAATACTTTTGTTCCTTGTGGACAATTAGGAGTCACATGGTGTAGCAAACAACACACAAGACAACCTGCATTTATGACAAGATTAAAAGAAGGCTCTAAATCATTTTGTCTGTTATGAAATTGCTCAATACGCTTGGCAGACTATCTGGGTAAATTGACCGACTCAACATCACTAAAAGGTAACAGCATGTAACCTTGGCAATAATTGCAGTCTCAAGATCATTCAGAGCCTGGATAAAATGTTGACAGAGTGATTAATGTGGGTGTGAATTCAAGATTCAGACTGAATGCAAGTTCACGAAGAAAGTTCATTTCTTCCTCTAAACTCTGATGGTTCAAAGGTCTCTGACTATTATTTTCATCTGAATGGTTTGCTACATCCACCCCCCAAGCAGCCAATCAGAGAAGTTGAGACTGACACAGACGTGGGAACATACATGCTCTAGGACACCCCAACGCCACTTACAATGAAACCAAGAGGAAACAGACACGTCTATCCATTCAGCTTCTCTGGTGACTGATCTTAACATATAAAAGATGAGAGGAAAGGACTCCTTTTTTCAAAATTTGCTTCATTTATTTGCAAGAGGCTTTCAGGGAGATGGTGGATTCAGACTTGAACAATGGCCATTCACAATGAAGAGGGTGAATGGAGCTCAGACTCTGGCCTCAAAATAGTGTGCAGAGTCAAAAGCATTCACCCCCACGCATTTAGGTAGACTTGGCATTAAAGTGCTTACTAGTGATATTTCACTGAGCATGTATGATAGAAGAATTCATATTCCTGCTCAACATTGAACACTGAGCTGTCTGCGGTTCCACTTGGAAACTTTTTTGCAGGTTTGACTGTTCGGGGATTAGCCAGTTGCATAGCTGGAGGGGAGGGGCGCAGCATTCCAGCCCTGCACCTCTGTGTGTGTGTGCAAGTGTAGAAAGAGTGAGGGGCCCTCTGAGCTAATTGGCAGCAAGGGTGACAAAGGTGGTCTGCTTCAAAAGAGAAACCCTAGTGAGATGTTCACACAGGAGAGGAGGAGGGGGAAAAGGGGAAAGTGAGTGGGAGTGGGAGGTGGAGAAAAAAAAAAGAGCTGGAGGGGCTTTCAGATTTTGGGTTTGCTCTGTATGATGTTCCCATCCAGAGTTCTCATGATTGTGGATGTTGCTCTCTTTTGGAGTGTGAGAATTTTAATGAGCAGTTTAACAGGACATGTGGAAGCTGAAATTGAAAAAAGTACGAGGAAAGTGGAATAAATGCATTTGAAGCAGCTGTGGAAGTGAGTACCAGAGGAGGATGAGTAAAGAAAAAGTTGAGGACAGCATCATGTCCTACCTGTCACAGAGTGAGACGGACACCAACCGCAATGACTGTGAGTAACTGTGACTCATGCAATGGTAACTCCCACTGATGTACAACTGTTACAACCTGTATTACTTCTAATTATATTTACTAATGAGCTACTATATGCTATGATTTGCCAGAAAATGTAAAAACAAACATACCAATCACTGTTTGTTTTTTCTTAGCATATATTTTCCTGTTATATTTCCTGCCTGGTAAAATACTTGCTTTCAGTCAGGTTATCACTGATTTAGCAAAGACCCTAAAGGTTAAAAGACTTTATTTACAGATAGTTTCACATTTACACAGTTTAATCACAGCTAAACACCATTTACTTTTCTGTGTGTTAAGTAAATGTGTAATGCATTGCAAGCTGTATTAGACTTTCACATATAAATGTATTAAAACAAAAATGCAGCTCTTTTACCTCCAAAATCCTCAGTGTTTCAGCAATGCCATTCTTCATTATGACTTCCATCAGTTACCTTTATGTACATTTAAAAATATATATATTATATTTACATTTTGTCCTGTCAGCAGTCAAAAACAGGGTGTCAATCCATTTACATTTGCAAAGAAAGGGGGAAAAATCAGGAAATTCATATAGAAATAGTCATATATGTTTTCAGTCAATCAAAGGTGTTTCAGAAAAATATTTTTTTTCCCATTCAAAGTAAGCACAAGTTATTTTAATGGTGCAGCACTTTCAATACCAATGCTGCCATGATTTTAGTACTATCATTGTTTACTGTAACCTCTAGATGTCATCAATGTTAATATGTGCAGTGAATGTCGTGGCCATGCTCCATAACTTCTGGGAGCAGAAGCGGATGAGTCAGTCAAATGGTTCCTCCTCTGAGTCAGATGGTTCCGTCATGGATGCAACGGGCAGGACTGAGACTCTATTACTGTATGAATCTTCACCTTCGCCTGGACCCCCCTACGTCTGCTATGTCACCCTGCCCGGAGGAAGCTGCTTTGGCAATTTTAAGGTGTTTATCCGCATCACTTTTGTTTTCTACACTGGTTGGGTCATTTAAAATGCCTACATTCCATCAGTGTCTCAGATTTCATACCAGTTATTCTCCCTTAATGGACTGTTGGAACAATCTGTCTGTCTTTTATATGGGGAGTGTGCCAATTATGGTTAAAATTTCCCTTTGTGTGTAATAATTATACTCATGAGAAAAAGCTGCAACTATTCTTTTAATGATAGACTTAAAACATAAGAAAGAACAGTCTTGTGATTATTTTCTTGACCAAAAGTTGCAGATCATTGTTGAAAGCTCACACTTATGTTAAAGTGGCTTTGGCCACTGAGTTGGAATAAACACAGTCATACACTTTTAAGGAAGCTTTGAATTGATGTTGTTCAGTTTAAATCCCATGATGCTTCTCAAAGGGCTCATTGTGAAAGAGACAGCAGCCCCCAGCTCAGAGCAGCCATGTGATTGGTTATCTGTGAATGCTTCTAATGTCCTAATCTCATTGGTGATTTGAGTTCTGATCCCATGATTAGCTGTAGTGAAGTGCAAAATCACACATGAAACAAAGAATAGCTGCGATATACAGAACAGGACGGATTATTCGTGTCAGTCAGTAAAAGGCTTACAGTTAAAAGAGCCAACTGTAATGGTGTTTCAATTTCAAATGGTTCACGTAGTTTTTCACCACACCCTCGTTTAAGTGTTTTCCTTCTGGATGCCTTGTGTCTCTCCTCATTTTCAGGTATGTGACACTCAGGCTGAGGCCCGAAGGGATGCAGCTCGTGTTGCATTGATGAACTCTCTTGTGAACGAGCTGCCGTGTCGACGAATCACCCCTCAGTTCATCACTCAGAGTCTGCAGCAGGCCACCACAGACAGTGCTGTGAGTGTGAGCTTGTGTAAACACATAGTATTAGGAGAATGTAGATGTCAGTATGAATGTTGACCTGCACTGGTCTCTCTCCAGGTCTCTATCGAAGATGCCAGTGATTCAGGCACCAGTATAGGGACCTACAGTCTGCTGCTCCACTCATACATAGGGAAGACCATGCTGCAGTTCCAGGTAAAACAGAAAGCCAAAGCCTATTTTGGAAACACTGTTTGTTTTGCAGCTACACTCATAAATCATAAGGGGTATGTGGTAATTGTGTGAAGGATCTTTTCACTTCAAAAGAATCTGTTTTTCTTTTAAATGATATTGAGTAATTTATTTCTAATTGATCCCCAGATTAAAGTATTATTTTACATAATTATGAGTTTTCCTTTCCAAACATAACAAAAATATCCACCACTGAGCAGTAATTCCCTCTTCATTGTTATCATTACATCCCTTGTCTGGTTAATCTAATTTGTTCTCACTCTCAGTCCCACTGTGGCAGGGACTCGTGGTATGGAACACCTAATATTTCCACCTTTGTGTAAATAATCATATGTCTACAGAGACAGGGTTATTAGCCAGAGGAAATGGGATCATTATCATTCTCAGTAAAATACAACTTGTACACATGGAAAGCTTCCAAGTTACACACAAATACCCACATGTACAAATATACAACGTATACATTGAAATACCACCACACATACACACACACAGACACACACCATCAACCATGGGATATTCAGTTCAGGAGGAACAGGAAGTGTCCAATAGATTGGTAGTTAAGCAGAATTAGACACAAATGGCACTGAGCAGATGCACGGTTGGAAATAGAGTAAACAGCAGCAGGTACAACATGGACTTTAACCTCAGACGTGTCACATTTTCCATCTGTATCTCATTAGGTCAATTTCTGTTAATGTACACTTTCTCTGTTTAACACTAATGTCATGAGCTCTTAATGTATGGCAGCTGCTCAGTCAAACAGCGTTTTATAAATCACAGTTAAACATACCTGCCATATAAAGATTTACAAAATCTTTCAAACTAATCTTCCACAGTTTGGGTATGAGTTCAAAAATATCTACAAACTGTTTTATCTCCGTCAGACATTTGTACACATGTGCTGAATGTTTGGGTTTCATTTCACTCATTACTCATGGAATGCACTATATTTTTACTTCTTTTCTCTCTGTTTTAAACTTTTTTCCCCAGGAGATGATGACAGTTTTCCAGTTGCTGCACTGGAATGAAACACTAAAAGCTCTGAGGGAAAGGCAATGCTCTCGACAGGTACAGGTCTTGATTGTAAAAACATTATTATCTCTGCTGCTGCTACTCAGTGACAATTGTCTATTGTCTCTACTCCCTTTTAGAGTGTGATTTCTTATTACACTCAACGAGGACTTGATGAGTACATGCGGAGTAGCATGGCTCTGGATTGGCTTGGCCGAGAGCAGAAATCACCAGGGCAACTTGGAGAAGAGTTACAGGTGGCGCAGAGAGAACTGGTGTTAGCTCGACGTAGAGGCATAGAGCTGCGCTTCTACAAGGAGAAAACAGAGATCCTCAGCTTGGCTCTGAGCCAGGCATATATAAACCCCACACCTGAGATCTTCAACCAGGCACCAAGTCACACATACAAGCAGGAACAACTCCCTTTACATAAACTGTACAGCCAGGACACAGAGGTTGAGATAACTCCACCCTGCAGTCCTTCATCAACTCTCCATAAAAATACAAAGCAAACAGTCAGTCAGACCTCTGGCAAGCACACACGCCCCAGCAGCCCTGCACCCGGCTTACAGCAGATCTGTGTGCCTGGGAATAAACTTTAATAGATTAATGCATAAAATAGAGGATGGACTATAAAAGTTGTCATTGTGGTGGAGGGACTATAAAACGGACCATAAAAGTTGTCATATGATTCCATGAATGACCTGAAAATCCCACAGCTGGGGTAACTTCAGGTGTATCTTTGCCGCAGAGAACTAAAACCTCATGGTTTCTTTAACTATCTATATACAAAAGGGAATTGCTCTGAGTATCTTTGTTATTTGTTTGTGTGTTATTCATGTGTTGGTATAAAAATGTTTATAGCATAGAAGTAACCCAGATAATGCATATAGTAATACTGTAGCATCTACCAACCTTAATTAGCAACAGCAAACCAAACCCATGCTTTTCTTTTAATTTATGATTGATTTGATTTTGGGTGTACATTGTGAGTCATACATATGACTACATATAAATACTGGTTGTTTCTTTGTTTCTTTGTTTGTATGTAATAAGGAGGTCAGTACTAGGTACCAATTGTCAGTAGCAGCTATAATTATAAAGGTTCAAGAGGACCAAGCGCTCTGGACTGTTTTTAGTCTGATAAAAGCCCAGACACAGTCTAGGTACTTTAAAGTGAAGTGGTGTAATATACATTTGTAAATAAATATTTTTCTTACTTTCTGTGTATTCAGCATTTTTATTGTGTGATCATAACAATATAAAAATGGCTTTGGAAACCACTGAAAACACGTGCTCATAAATTTAGTGCTGCGACTATTTCTTTGAGATAAATATGCTATAACTAAATGTGATTCATTATGATTATTAAGATTATTCAGATTCTCATCCTGAAAAATTCTGAATTCTTTCAGAAACAACAGTCTCAATTCAAAAGTTTTTTGTACACTAATACCATACCATAATCACTTCTCAAGCGCCAACAGAAAGTACAAGTACATACTTTGCGGTAAATGGTAGAACTGTGTGCATTCGCTGTTTGAACTCTCCGGCTATCCGTAGAGAGGTGGAGTAGTCACGTGATCAGAGATTGTGACAGTCGAGTTCCTGAAGCAAACAAAACAAATGACAGCTGACCAGTGGACGGGGGGCTACCGCCTCGTGTCACCAGCCTGGATAGGATGGAGTGTTATTTTGGCAATACCAGCCATTATTTGACAAATTAATAGTGCATGGTGAATATACTACTTAGCAGACACAACGCTGTTTGCTAATGGCTAAGCGTTAGCCTAGCTCTGCTAAGCTTGTTTTCGTCTAAGCTGTATTTCATCAACAGAGACTGGTTTCGTTTTCCAAAATCTGTTTTCTGGACATAAAGTGTCCGCCATGTAATGGATGTGCCAGTCGTTGTCCTGTCGTCTTCCGCCAGCGACTTCCTCTACAGTACCACATAGGACTGTTTTGTTTACATCCAGTCACTGTTTTTATCTTGTCAACACAGAACCGCCGCTTATCTCATGAAGAGCCGCGTTAGCTTCTTCGGCTAATGTTTTTTGGTACACTTATCTAGAAAAGCGGCTCATTTCCAGTTGCTCAGCGTAATTTCTATGATAGTCGCCATTATGTTGATATTGTAGAAGAGGTGGAAAGGCTGTAGTCAGCAGACACTAAATATGGAGGCTGTAAGACCAAAGAGGACGAAGACAAAGACCAGCGGAAAGACTCAGGTGATTAAAACAAGTTTTTAGCGAATATTATCTTGTTTTCCTATTTTGTCATTCATTGCACAGGTGTTATGGGCCTACTGCAACAAGATTTGCCTCAGGAGAAATGTCTGCGGTCCATTACAGAGACCATTACAAATGCACTAATAACGATTATGGACTTTTCGAAGCCTGATCAAAAACTTGGTTAAGCATTATACTTAACCCTTTATTGGGCACTCATAGAAATACTCTGAAATTCCAAATTTCAACCTTAGTGTGTTATTGGAGGACCTGACAAGGCTTTATTATTTCTGTGAAATGTTTCTTAGTTTCTTGTTATGTAAAAATCAGGGTCGACGAAGTTACCATATTTGGGTCCTTATCCATAAGTGTCACCAAAAAAAATCTAAGAAGTATATATAAAAAATACAAGAAAACGTGTAATGTGAAAGGAAAATGTATTTTAGAACATTAGAACATCACTTTTAGAACATTGTCAACACTGTCAACATACTGATTATCCCTTTGAACATCATTCCTTACATTAGTACCATTACTTCATGGTACTTAACAAAACGGGTACACTCATTGTTCACGCAGAGGTGGACCTTGCAGACCCTGCAGACGATATTTGACCTGAGATTGTTGACTCACTGTCTTCACTGGAACGTTTGCTGTCACTGTCTTGCAATGTATGTGAAAATGACCAAAAATAGTCACTTGCCCAATAAAGGGTTAAACATGATAAATAATAAATGAAAATTCAAAGGAAAAATCTCCATGATCTGCTAGATATAGGTGTTAGGCCGCTCCTGTGAGAAATTACAATGTACTATATTCTATTTATATGTTTATCACAATATGCATAAAGTAGGGCCACACCTAGGGCTCAAAATGAATTGGTAAATAAGATAAATTAATGTTATATGTGATTGCCATGTTTGCTTTCAGCTGGCGAGGAAGCAGAAACAGGCAGAAGAAAAACTAGCCTCAGCTCCCATAGCAGCCTGTGATGAGGCCTCCACTTCTGGCTTCACTGATATTCCTCTCAGCCTGCCATATCAAGAGGACAATGAACAGCAGCAGCAGCAGCAGCCTGCACAGCCTGTGGATGAAACAGCAAAGCCATCAGATCCTCCTCCTGACAAGCAGCTGACCTCCTCCCAGACTTCATCCACATCAGTATTGTCTAACACTTTACAATCATCTCTGAATTTGACAACAGAGACATTGCAGGTTATAGAGTCAAAAAAAGAGGATGAGGAGGATGGGAGCATTGAAAGTCAAGGGGCTGAGCTTGAAGTTGTGCTGAGGACAACTGAGGTAGGAAGAGATGAGGAGACATGGAATCAACCATGTGCTTCATCCCAGTTTCAAAACCTTACAGCTCCAAGTGCCCCTGCTTTGTACCCATCTCTTCCTGCACTGGAGGAAGGCCCTGTGATGCCACTCAGTGGGCAACCTGTCAAAAACTGTGGAAAGGGACCTGCAGTGTTAGCACTCGCTGAGCAGGAGTCCTCTCCCCCAAGTTTGCAGCCTCTGGAATCTGTTGCAGAGCTCTCAAGAAGCAAACTATACCCAGAATTACCTAAAACTGCTCCAGAGATTCAGGTATTTTCTAACATTAGAATCTGTACCAATGAAGTTGTTGTACCAATGAAGTTCTTACTTATGTTTTTCCTCTGCAGCCTTTCTCACTGGAGCAGCTGAGTGTCTGGGAGCCAGGGGGAGGGCTACGAACATGGCTAGAGGGTGTTGAAGTGTGTGCAGCCCAATTCTGTGCTTTAGCCAGACAGGAACACCATGAATTGACTGAACTTCTACAGAACTATTGGCGTTGCCGAAGACAGCTGACTCAGTCACACACACAGCTCCATACACAATCCTCTGACTGCAAGAGCACACAGAACCGTCTCTGGAGTTTCAGAGATGAACAGCTTACACTTCAGGTATGTTTTGTAAACAAAAGTGTATTTGTAGAAAAGACAATAATGAGCCTCTGCTGTTGTGACACTTAATGTAATTTAATTCCTACAGGGAGTGTGTGCTGACCAGTCTAAGGTGTGCGGGTACCATCGCTTTCAGCAAGCCGACTTTAGTCAGAGTGTACTAGCTGAGCTGAGGAGATTGTTTGAAGCTCGCAGTGAGCTGCTTCATCAAAAGGTGGCTCTCCATGCTTACACTGCTCTGCTGTCCCGCCTCCAGGTGGAATCATACCTATATTGCCTTTTAAAAGGTTAGCAACTAAATTATTCTGTTCTGCTGTTGCCTCCATGTAAACTGGCACACACATACATATTTTTCTATTTATTTATTTATATATTATTGTTTTTTGTTCATCTTGTCAGATTGTACTGGCACTCAATCCCAGCCTTGTTCTCTCAGACCTCTGAAAGAAGCCATTAGTGTCCTGTTTAGCTTCATACGTAGAGTTCTGGATGATGCACAGTTCCAAGCAGACATCCATCACTGGCTAGAGAGACTGGTATATACACTAAACATACCACTTTCCTTAATTTATGTTTCACATGTTTAAGCATTTTTCATGACCGTCTGCTCACATAAGTCTGGGTGTCCTGTAGGTGGCAGTCCTGCTGCATATTGGAGGGTCAGGAGAGCATCTTTACCTTTTGTGCCATCTGCTGTGCTGTCCTGCTGGGGTGGGAAAGTGGGCTGCTCCCTTCCTTCAGGTTAGTTTGACACAGTCTGTAGTTTATTTTTATCATTTAATGGTACAAACAGTTGACTGGAGATTTTCTCTTACGTCATTCTTCAGATTCAAGTCTGGGGGAACACCTGTGGAGTGCAGCACTTCATGCAAGCCTTGTCCATCTTAATGTCTCCTGCAAGGTAAATAATTGAGGCTTTTAACCATGATTCTTCAGTGCACACTGAGTTGTACACCCCAACTGTATGCCTTTGGTTTTCTATGTGAATCTAGGTCATCCTTTTAGGGTAAAAAAATATCATGTCTCTAACCAGTGGCCAATTTGTCCTAATCTAGACACCGTGCAGAGTTTCTTGGCCATATGAAGCCATGTGAGAGCCAGAGCTCGGCAGCCTCTGGACCTGAGTCTGGAAACTGGACACTAGTGGATGAAGGCGGAGAAGAGGTGTGTATTTAAAATGATTTTTTTTTAAGGAAAGAAAGGTACACATCACAATTTAAACCCAAATAATTACTTAAAACTCTAGTCCAGTGTGCAAAAATATTAGGCATATATTCATCTTATAGTAAAGATAAAATTAAAACAGCACAATGTCATGGAACAAGTTTTTCCATTTAGTATATATTACTATCCTTGTAAATGCAGTTTAATCTCATTTGTTTTACAGGTTAAACCAATTTCTAGAATTTTGTAGGAAACCTGTTGCAGACATTTGTGGATATGTAGATTTGATTTATATAATGAAATATTCTGATCTTTCAAAATCTTGGAAATGTTTATTAATACTTTTGTAAAATGCTAAATTAATGCAATACTGTCACCCATTCATCCATCCATTTTTCTCCCTTGTCTTCGTGAGGGTCACAGACACTGCCATAGTTGTAAATTGCTCTTTTACTTAAATGAACATATTACACTGAAACAAAACCTGAACTCTATTTCATCTCCATTTTTAGGATGAGGACCCTGAGAGCAGCTGGTTACTGCTGTGTGAAGAGGACCTGATCTCCCTGCTGACCCAGTTCCCTTTTCAGCAGCTCTATTCCCACATGTTGGGCATGAATAGGCAGGGTTAGTGCATTTATCTGTCCTCCAACTATCTGTCCTTCTGATGGTCAGGTTGAATTGTTAATTATACAGTATAAACCACAGTCAAAATACCACACTCCCTTTTCAGGTGTGTATGAGCCACAGGCCTGCTCCAGTCAGAAGATGATGCGGGTGTTTGCTTTTGCTTCCTCACTCATTGAAATACTAGCTCTTGGGTTACAAACCTACAACAGGGCACGATACAGACAGCTAGTCAAAAGGATTGGTCACATCATAAGGTCAGTGTGCCAATAATATGAATAAAAACACCAATAATGTAAATAAAAACTATCTGCCTCTTGAGAAAATTTATGTCAGAAAAGACCACTGATGATTTGTTTTGCCTTCTTTTTCTCAGAATGACAGTGTGTTATGTGAGTGATCACTGGGCCCAGTATGTGAGTGTAACTGGTGAAGGGGGATCCAGCTCTCATGTGCACTCCCTATCCTTGGAAAAACTGCAGCTAGAATATGATCATGTTTTTCTCAGAGCTGTTATGCATGTGCTCAGAAATAAGAGGTGAGCTGATGTCCTTAAGTTTACTTCAAATTATATCAACCAAATGTAAAATATTTGCTTTATTGTTGTTGACTGTGGTCTTCTTTCACAGACTGGGCATTTGGTTGTTTATGTCTGAGATGCCATATGGGACTCTGTCCAGTTCAATGCTGTGGAAGGTTCTGTATGTCATGCAGTGTGCAGAAACAGCTGGACTAGAAGCGCTTGGCACTACAAATGAGACACACTTCTGCATTCAGGCTCTCAGAGGTATACACTCTTAAACCATAAAAAATCCATCAGAACATGCTTTGTCCTAATGCTTAGACTTGACCTACAGTTGCATCACTGTGTTTTATACCATGTTGTAGTGTCGTCTCTATGGTCTTTGACTCCTGCTTCTCTAAAATTTTCTTTAAATAATAATCAGAGTTTGATATTGACCATTGTCCCCTTAATAATTTATGGTTTGTTTCTAATGCAGACCCAGAACACCAGGAGAGGTTCGAGCAGTGGTTATGTGAGGTTAACAGCTCAGATGGCATCTCCCTCCTCACTGCACTAGCACACATGGCTACTCCCACTCAACATTCAGACCCTGCCTTCATCACAACCATAACTATGCTGATTTATCAGGTATGAGATGCAGAGGCTGAAAGATGCATAGATGCAATCCAATAAAGTAAAAAATAATGTCACTTTGATGTGAAAAAAAGTTTGTGGTACTATGACAAAAATTATACCCAAAAGAGCTACTTTATGAACATAATACACCTGAGTCAATGTCCTAATGTAGATAACTATACTAACTTTCATTTAGGTGTCCTATGTGAGCATGTCTACTAGAGAAACTTACTCTAAAGTGGGTCGGGAGTTGCTCGCTGCCATAGCAACAGCGCATCCCTACATAATTTCTGTGCTTCTGGAGAGACTGAGAGAGACCATACAAACTGTGGGCATGGTTAGTACCAACTTTCTAAATAATTACAGTAATATGCATAGGCTATTGACTGCAGTCATATTAAAGGTATGTAAAACTGGTACATTTTTCTTTTTTGTCTGTATCTTTTTGTCCATAAGGTGGCGCTGTACTTGTGTAAAGAGCTGCCTCTGAGCCTGTGGCAGCCTCGGCCTGAGGAAATCTGTGTCATCGGTGCCTGGCTGCTCCAGCATCCGCTGTCTGCTGTGGAAAACCGCTTAGCTTGTGTTATACTGGAGGGTCTGAACTGGGGTTACACACAGGTAGAGCCATGTCTGCATTGCAAATAATGTTTCAAAGAGAGTTGTTGTTAATGCTTTGTGAACACATTGTCATGGCCATTCTCATTCCAGATTTGGTCTTTTTAGCTTTGCCATGTTGATGGGGTTCTACTTTATGACTTAAACTCAAAATACAAACTCTGTTTCACTTTTATTTTCCCAAAAAGATAAACATAAGAAAAAGAGTGTGTAGTCAAAGGGCATATCAGTAACTCTCATGCCCACACATCTTTCCTTGCTAACATAAGAAGGTATTTCATTGGTTTCACCTCTTGCTTCCAACACAGGTGATGACACCCTCCATTTAACCTTCTTTTTTCTAAAGAAGTCAACAAAATGTTAAACAGACAAAAATTCAAACATTCAGACACATAAAGACTCCAAAATACGACTCTAACACACAGGCTTATGTTTTGTAAATAAATCACTTTTTGGAGAGTGATGAAAACCTATTTTGCCAAAAACGATCCTGTACGGCAAGATAGAGATAGTACCTCAAAATAAATTCATGTCTTAAAACGATGAGTAACTTTCTCAAAATAAAGATTTGATATAATTAATATATTGAATTTGTTGCTCAAAATAATGAGAGCCTTTCTCAGAATAATGTGTTGGTGGAAAAATAATGACAGTAATATTGTTGACATTATTTTAAGATGCTATTATTTTGATTTCTGTTTTTTTTTTTTTTATTACAGTGGCCGAAATGACATTGATGTATTTCACTTCCTTTAGCCATTTTTGGCTTGTGACTGAGGCTTTTTTGTGTCACAGGACGGATCGTTGGCCTTGTCATCATCCCTCCACAGAGAAGTGGCTCTGCTGGTGGCTGAAGCCTATCAAAAGTACCTTACTGACAAAACATACACTGGCCTCATATCAGAAGGGATCAAACAGGTGCTACATCCAATGGTTCACCTCAGACATCCAGTTTGAACCTTGTTACTGCATCAACATTCATTTTTATTATCTTGCTTCCATCTTCAGGTGTCATACCTCGCCAGCGTCCTTCGTTTGGGCGTGTCCCCTGAAGCATCCTTCAGTCAGTGGGCATGGCAATTGTTGCTAAGGCTGAAGCTCCATGGCAATGCTCGGATCCCTAAAGGAGCTTGGTCAGTCCCTGCTTTGGCATCCAACCCACCGCCAGAGCTTACACACACTCCAAGCATGCACTCTGTCCTCAGGGCTGTGAAATCAGGCATCCCGATTGGATGCTACCTGTCCATTGCCATGACGACAGTGGGACATAGGTTTGTACTCAGACACATACTTATAGCTGAGTTGACCCTAAAACTTGCAATGTAACAGAGTCTAAGCTGATCTGTGTATTCATTTGTAGTCTGGAAAACTTTTGCACTGATGGAGTTGGTTTGCTCAAAAGTCTGATTCAGTCTCGTCACCTGAGAGCTGCTGTGCATCTATTGGACAACATCTTACCCCCTACTTACCCTCTCAGCTTCTACCTGCTCACCAACATTCAGTAAGCAAATTTTGCACATATTAAAGACCA
Organism: Ostorhinchus cyanosoma; assembly: GCA_029814465.1. Taxonomy (NCBI): domain Eukaryota; kingdom Metazoa; phylum Chordata; class Actinopteri; order Kurtiformes; family Apogonidae; genus Ostorhinchus; species Ostorhinchus cyanosoma. Next base: position 22,117 of record JAPTYQ010010875.1, read on the forward strand.
GGAAATCATCTGTACTCTGTACATATTTTTTGTCACTAATACAAATTGCTTCTCTTATTCATGGCAGGTTTGTAAGTTGTATCCAGGTCTTCTTGCAGTCTGACAGTGTTTGTCCTCAGGGTGTCACACAGCAGGTCACTCACCGGGTGGCACCACTCCTCACAGGAACAACATATGGAGACAATGTGCGACTATTAAATAGTGTCATTCAGGTTTGTCTCAGTGAGCTTTCCTTATTTAACCACTGTAATTTAACCAAAGATGAGTTCTATTAATCAGCTGCAAATATGTGTGAGAATTGTATTTAAATCAAACAGTGCCAACATATGTTGTCTCAGTCACATAAATTTAAAAAGTTTTTAGACTTTCTGTTAATAGTGGGAAATGTTGACAGTCTATCTATAGAATCACAAAAGGCGAGATTGTCCATTCTAAAAGATAATTTTATATGTATGTGTTTCTCTTGCAGAGCCATGTAGTAGAGAGCTCACAGCCTGGTCGGGTCGGCTCTGCAGCAGTTCTGGAGTTTTGGGTAGGAATCCTAACCCAGCAGAATTTGTGGTATCGTGACAAAACAGTCCTTTTCCTCATGGATCAGATCTGTTGTGCTGCATTCACACACCACCAGGAGGAATGTGTGCAGAAACTACTATACCAACAGCATAAGGTATTTACCCTGAGACCGGCTGTGAGAACACAGTGTTAAAAGTTTGCATAATTTAGGAGCTCTCGCGGGTCTTCCAGATGCTGAATTTACCATTGTTAACTGAAGAGGTTCACTGAGGTACTCTACTGAAAGTATTCACAAAGCATAAATCAACACGACAAACTTGGGCTCAGCAGTTTATTATGGTGGCACACACAGGTTGTAATACTGATTAAAACACAGCAAGCATAGTAGCACCAACAATAACTGTGCAATTTTACACAATCTTGCAGAATGCCCTAGGTTACCATGGAGATCGAAGTCTGCTCTCCTCTATAGTTGGCTGGATTGCTGGAAATGCCACGCCTTCCTTCATAGAAGGCCAATCACTAAGTGCAGAGGTAAGAAACCACAAAGCACCATTTGTACATGAAAGAACGTTTTGGTCATAGTTGTAAAGGTTTCTTAATCCTCACAACTCTGATGTTGTGTGTTTGTAGGTGTGGTTTGCCTGGCTGGTGCTGAATATGGAGGGGATGTTTGAGGAAGATTCTCAGCTCAGACGATGTGTTGAACATGAGCTTCTAGCAGAGCCCAACATCTCCCCAGAACAAGCCTTAAAGGTATACAAACGAACGTAGAAAAATAGTTATGAAGCAAATATTATGAAGCAATATTTATGAAGCAAAAAATCTCTGGACTGATCTTATTTTAGCAAGCATTCAATACATTGCTTAAACATGACTCAACCTTCAAGGAGTTTTCCAGTTGGCAGTGTTCAGGTCATTTCCTAATTCCCCTCCTTGGCCTGTCACCTTTGATTTGCACTCTCCCATGTAAGGTCTCTTGTTTCTTTTGGGGTGAGTGAGTGATGTCCCATTTCCTGGTTAAATATTTCAACTCCTACCACTTCTAGTTGCATTCTGGAGGAACACTTAACCAGTCAAGGGTACTCTAAAACTAGGGGTAGGGCTATGAGGTGGAATGGAATGGGTTCTTTAGAATGCACATTAATCTAGTGTGGTTCAACATTCACATCTTATACTTTGTATCTGTTTCTGAGCCAGAAGGCACAGCAGAGGCTTAAGTTGCCAGTGGCGCCCTCTCTGCAGCGGCTGCAGGTCTACCGCTGGGCTTGTCAGGCCTTAGCCACACCTCCTGATCATCCTCTACTTCCCTTGGTCTGGCAGAAGTTCCTGCAGCTCTACCTCAGACAGCCTGGGCCTGAGTATGGGTAGGATGCACACACATCACCATTTCCACACTAGAGTTAGAGTCTGTGCTTTGTCAGAGCACATTTATATATATCTCATAAACTGCAGGTTGGCTGCAGCTGGATGTATTGGTCGAAGGTTCTTCCAGACTTCGTCTCAGGCTGCTTTACTCAAAGACCTGAGACACAGGCTACAAGAGGTGTCTGATTTCCACCATGCTGCCAGCCAAGCCCTCAGGGTTCCTCCACCACACACACCATCAACAGACAGCCAGGGCGAAGAAAGCCCTGACAATCCTCGGGCCCCTTACCTCACCTCTCCTCAGCTTCACACTGAGCTGGTCAGGTAGGACAATGATGCCACTTATAAGTCCTTGAATTAGTATTTAGCCCTCAGTAGCAGCCATGGGTATGTTGACAAGCACTGAGATCCCAACTGACTGGTTGCCTTCAGGTTGTTTGGTGTATTTGCTGTGTGGTTGGATGATGAGACGCTGCAGAAACAGGAGGTGTACCTGCCCTCTCTTCCCCCTGAGTATGAACCTCACAGACTGGCACAGGTCATGCAGCGGCAGCAGGTGAGTGTTTCTCACAATTTTTATAGTAAAAATAAAACTAATGATAAAACTGAGGTTTATTTGCATATTTGTTACACCAAGCTATATTGTGTCGTGCTAATGTATTTAAATGTGTGTTGTTGTGTTTTGTTGCAGGAACTGTGGCTGGAGTATGTTGACCAAGAGCGTCTGCAATATGATGAGAGAGAGGTTTTGTCTCTGTGGGAAAAAGTGCAGAGTGAGCCAATGTTTCTCCAAGCCCAAAACCACAGCTTTACTGACTACACAAGCTTCAGTAATGGTAGAGAATAAAATCTGATACTTTTTATCTAAAAAGTTAACTTTGTGGGTGCTTTCTGGTGTGATGGAATGAAAGAAGAGGAAATTAAAATGACAAATTCCCAGTCAGTGATTAACACAAGCTGCAGGCAAAGACAAACTTTAGTGAGGGATAGCTTTAGTTTTAAATGAATAGAAACTATTTTTAAGATTAATACTTGTCTTTGTCACTATTTAACTGTTTTACTTTGCATTGGCCTCCGTGCAGCAAAGGAGCGAATCCTGTCTAATCTGCAGAAGCATCCAGTTCCCCGTCCAGCTCCAGAACTGCAGCCACACAAAGCTCCAGTGGCTGAAGTCCCTACCACATGTCTCACTGACTCTAAAACTGCTGCTGAACTGTTGCAGCAGGACCTCAGCATCCTGCAAGACCAAGCCAGGTACACCACGAACATGTTAACAAGTAACTATTTTCACATGGTCATAGACTCAAGGTCTACCTGTACACGCAGAGAAATGTGCTATTTATATATACACACAAAGATACATTTACAAATTTCTACCAAGGAAATGTATTTATACTCAACTACTGTTTATTTGGGCACTGGGATATTTCCATGTTATGGTACCTTATACTTCTACTCCACATCTTCTGAAAGATTAAGAGTATGGCATTTAATTACTTTACTACTGCAAAACATGTACTACTGTAAAACACTTCGTCTTTTTTCTATTAGGATTGCAGTAGCACGTGAAGCCCAACAGGTGGCGATGGAGCAGGAGCTACTGGAGAGCCTCCCTCTTCTGTATAAGAACCGACCTGAGCAAATCAGCATGGCACTGGAGTGTAAAGGGAAGGGGGGTCAGCCATGCCAGGGACCTGCAAACATCACTGTCACTGTAAGACCACTCACATTGGTCAGGACTATAAACTCTTTGCTTTGATCTAATGTTTATGTATGTGCCATCTAGTGTGAACGGGTTCAGAGACAGGAGGCAGTCCAGACTCAGATAACATCACTGCGTAAGGACTTAAAGAAGCTCCAAACTGATGCTATGGCTGCACCACCTCAGAACCTGGCCCAGGCTGCTGTTCACACTGAGAACTTTATAACGTGAGTAAACACAGGTTTCCTAGAAAGAAAATCTATTATGCATATAAAAAAATAATAGTTTTGTATGAAAATGTTATGACTAATGCACTGATTATAATTATCTGTCCAGGGCTTTGGTGAATATGTACAAAGCTCAGAAGTCTCCAGCCGTGCAGCATGTTGGTGTAGCTGCCTTCTACCAGGTGGTGTCCTTTGTGTGTGAAGACACCCTGCGGCATCCCCCAACACGCCAGTACCTCTCCTCATGTGTAGAGATACTGGGACAGGTACGCATGTTTTATAAAAGGCACTATTTGGCTTTGTGTTGCCTAAATAACAACAAGCTGTTTATTGAACTGTGGAAAGATTCTTAACCCTGTGTCCTCCAAGGTGCCACCAGTCACCAGTTCTCTGGCCATTGAAAACAAATTATGAGGATATATTACTGAAAGAATTACTGAAATCAGAAGCAATATTAGGCAAAGATTTTATTTGTAGGATCTTTGCTAACTTTATGATATACATTATAATATATATTTATACAAAATCTTTTTTTAATACCCTGTGGAAAATACTTTGGGTAAAAAATAGGAAAAAAAGTATAAATCAGGAGACTTGCATAATCAAAGCTTGCTTCTGTAAGGTGAAGGAACAAACAGTCACATCGTGATGTGAGTCAGAGTTATTATCATTAACAAAAACAAACAAAATAGCAAGAAGCAAGAGACGCTGCCATTTGGGATCATTTGGAATGTGTGTCTAAGAGCAAGTGGCTTGTAGTGGAAGGTGATAAAAATATGTGTGAACAGTTCTCTAAGGGGAAAAATGGAATGAATTTAAAAGGCAATTTGATGGGGGTAAGCTTGAAAACAAAATAAACTTAACTGATGAAAAATTTAGAGTGTTACAGCATAGATTTGGCAGAAAACAGTTGACAAAAGTAAAGACATCAGCCCATTTACTAAGTCATAATTGTGAACTAATGAAAGGGACAGGTTCACTCCCTCATTCCTGTTCCATACAGGAATGAAAGCTTCTCATTTATGCTGTATTGTGGTTTGGTGTTTAGGTGTTTATCCAGGGCAATGTGGAAGAGTGTGGTCGTGTTCTGAAGACTATCCTGGAGCAGAGGCGTCTTTGCCCTCTCATTTCTCCATTCTTCACTCCCAACGCTGCCCCCAATCAGCTCGTCTTCCTTTACCAAGACGTGGTGACTTCTTTACACCTTGACAGTGCGGATGTCATTTTTATGCTCCTCACTAAGGTTAGTTTCCAAGTCATTAAAGACACCATGATGCACACAATTGTAGTCCAGTTTCATGCACATCTTCTGTTTCTTCCCCTGCAGTTTGACTTGTCCCAGTGGCTGAATGAAGCCCATCCAGTGTTTTCTGAGCGAACCCGTTTGCTGGAGTTAGTTCACGGGGCGCTCTGTGTCTGTGGCCGAGACCCTGAGCCTGAACTACTTACACCTTTTCATCTTTTCACCAAACACTGGACGTGGCTTTTGCGCCACCATTTTCCCGACCACTACAGTGACTGTCTGCGTCTGCTTATGACAAGTAAGCATGTGTCTATGAGCACGAACCACTGCTTTCAAACTGTTGATTATAACAATCCTTTACAAAACCATATCTGAAAACATCCTTTATTTTGTCCAATCATTAAAGGCCTGGTAATGCACTTGGTAACAAAAACTGAGATGAAGTCTTTTTATTCTTCATTCAAGTTTGTCACAAAAGACACATTCATCCTCCTGACAGAATGCCTCCTACTCATCTTAACTTTAACAAAAGATGAAATTAATTAATTAATGCCGTTAAAATTTCTTGAATCATGCCGTTGATCTACTGAATTTTAGTTAAGATAAAAAAAAATCATGTCAAGGAACAGCATTTTATTTTGCAGTAAAAAGTTGTGTATTGTGCGATTAATTATCAAGACAGTATTTACCTTAATTATAATGGCCTCACATGGAAACACAAATAAAAGAAATCAACAACTAATACAGTTTTTTAAAAGCAACTGAAGTGAAAAGACTTTTCTGAATTTCATCAGGCTCATCAAGCCAGTTACTGAGTCCAGAATGCTGGAAGGTGACTCTGCGTGTGCTCGGCTGCTTACCCCCATTACGCAGCGTTAAGAGCAAAGGTGAACAAGCGGTCAGCTCTACAGATGCCTCTAACCGTGCTGTTGGACCTCCAGCCTCTCCCTACAGATCCTCCATCAGCCTTTCTCCACAGCAGGTGAAGAATATTCTTCCTCTTAATTTTTTATGTACAGTATATGTGCATATACAGACCATATTTGCTAAATGCTCTTCTCTCTGTGTCATTATAGTCTATTTGCGTGAATATATTGTGTTATAATAAACATTTATTGTAGTTATCATATATCATTTATTGTTAGCCCAAAACCCCTGCGTTTGTCTAGAGAATGTCATGTGGGAGTCTCAAAACCTTATACAAGACAATCTAGGCTCTTTTCATGGGTCATTCTACGCTGGTGGAATGACCTACTGAGCACTACCAGAACAGGGCCGTCCCTGCCTATCTTCAAGAAGCCCTTGAAGACCCAGCTCTTCAGAGAGAACCTCCTGTCCTAGCACTTTTTCTTGCACTTCCCTACCCCATGCCCTCTTCCATCTTTCTCTGTCTCCTTCTGTACTTGTCTCCACTTCTGCACCCTCACCCTTCCGGAACCCCACATTTCCTAACCAGTGGTCTCTTTTCAAGAGTTCTTTTATGTACTTGCAGCTATTGTTTTATTTGGTATTGGTTTATTGTTTTTATTTTTATTGTTTTTAACTGTACAGTGATTTTATGTCTTTTTAATCTATTCTTGTATTTTATTCTTTTATTTTGGTTTTTATTTAATCTTCTGTACAGCATGTTGGTCCACTATGGTTGTTTTAAAATCCTTTACAAATAAAGGAGAGAGTGAGCTTAATTGTTTATCCTCCCCTTGTAATTCGATTTGGAAAAAAAGCTTCTGCCAAATGCATAAATGTAAATTAACCTATGATGTTCTATTTTATTGTTTTTATAACAGGTGGATGAGACAGTTGAGTGGCTGAGTGATTACTTCCTGCGAAATCGACTCAGTAAAACAGACCTCCGCAACTTCGGCCTTTACTCTGCCTGGACTCCCTACATCAGTGAGGTTGTTTCCTTCTGGGATCATTTGATTGGTTGTCTAATCAACATGCAAATCAGCAGCTGTGCCAGAGAGTCAGTGGGCAGCAGCAAAATACTCAAAGGTAACTATTAAATCTGAAATAATAAAGGGGGTTGTACCATCATTCCAACAATGTGATTGTTTTTGGAGTTTATGTATTGTTATAACAGAAATGTCTCTTGTCCTCCTGTAGCTGTGCAGGACCTACACAGTAAGATTGTGAAGTTATTTAAGCCTTGGATCTTTCCTCTGGACAATGATGATGCCAGGTAGGAATACATATATGTAACTCTAATTTCTTTATCACTATTATATGAGAAGCTCTGGAAGTGAGAGGCAAAAAATGGTTTGATGTGAAGCTGTTAAAGTGAACTGGTTTGTGATTGGCTCTATTTCATTCATATTACAGTCAATTATATGTAACCTGTATGTAATCTGTTTTAAGGAGAGATCTTTTTTTTCTTGGATAATTTTACCACTGGATTCTTTTCAAGGTCTGAGTCATTCTTTACATTAAACAAAATAAAATGTTCCCAAAGAAAGGAACACAAAATTTGCCATGATTTACCGTGATACAATAAAAGCCTTGTGGGGCCTGAGGTTTTCTGGTGTGTTTGGATAAAGAAAACAGCAACAAAAAGACAATGTCAGCATCACTTTCTCTTTTTCTCAGTAATCTCAAGTGTTACCCCTGGCTTGAAACTGATGCAAATGCAGCGGGAAGTATGGTTGGCCTTTATGCTCAACTCACTGACACTCTGCATGTGAAATTCAGAGGTGGGTCTTCAGTTCCTGGTTTACTCACATGTGACTATTTCAATGCTACTATTGTCGATGTCTACACTGTGTAAGTTGTTTTGTGTGTCTGTCACAGATCGTCTGCTTCCTGGTCAGAGAGGTGCCCTGTGGCTGTGTATGATGCAATACTGTGAGAGCTGCACCTCTCCTCGTACACCTGAGTACTTGCTGTATCTCTACCACACTCACCTCCGCAGCCTACCCTGGAGACACCTGCACCCCGACACTCAGCTTATGGAGCAGCTCTTCAATGTGAGACACTCGGCCTTCTGACACCTGACCCCTGACCTCCAGCATTGCAAACACACTCAGACATGTGTGACGCACAGGAGCTTGTTAATTTGAGACCTCAGTTCATGGCCTCTCAAATCCTATTATTAGCCCGACTTCCAATAATTCTAGTTTCAACACACTGTTCCAAATTAGGATGTTCTCTTTCAAGACCCATGTGAGTCGGTCCACTCTGCTGTGCTCTGCCCTCTGTGATACAGCTATTCATTCATATTTAGGACACTCACACTTATCATGAACTTGCACTGTCCCAGATAAAGTACATATAGAGGTGCTTGAAAATCTGTGCTGTAGATTTTCAAGTCCTATAACTCGGTAAAGGAAATAAACCAAAATGAGTCAGAAATGTTAAAATTATTTGTTTAATAATTAAAACTACCTGGTCCGAAACATTTTTTTGTGGCAAAAATATATAGATACCAAAGTTAGGCCTCCATTGTTGTCTTTATTTAGGGATGACAGATGTTGACTTCTTAATAATACCAGTGAGTAATGCAAAAATCAAGGAATGGTTACATGAGAGGAAGGTTTTGGAAAATGTTGAATCAAAGTCCAGACCTCAATCCTTTGAAAATGCTTTGGAAGAATCTGAAGCAGGAAGTTCATGCAAGGACATCATCCAGTATCCCTGAGTTGAAGTTGTGCTGTGAGGAGGAATGAGCCAATATCCCTCCGTGCCTGTGGGCAGGACTGATAAACAGTTACTTTAAATGTGTAATATAATGTTTAGTTGAAGGTATCACTAAAAATAGGGTTACTCCGGCTATCCAAGGCACAGGGTCACATACTTTTGCCACATGCTGCAAAAACATATCTAAGCAATACTTGCAATCTAATTTACTACAAAACAGCAGAATGTGTAAAATGAAGAACATTGTTCATTGTGCACACCAAGCAAAACTACTGTCAGATACACTTAACATTTTTCAAAATTAGATCATTCTCTATTTTAATTCAATTAATCTTTACAGTGTTTTGCCTCCGTTGTTTAACTAGGTTTCCTTTATACAGTTGTAATTGGTGTAATCAGAAGCTTACAGTCAGCTGACCCACCTGACCACCTTTCACCTGCAGGTTGAGAGAGGAAGTCCCAAGAGCTGCTTCCTGTTTATGGGAGAGGTGTTATGTGAAGTTAACTGGGTAAGCGTCTTAAGTGACCACTTACAAACACCCCCTGCATCTACAACATATCCACCTCTGCCTGACACGGGGACACAGAAGGAATCACACACCATGCTGGTTTATCTGCTGTACATGTTGGTTTTTCTGGCAAAAGAGGAGCAGCTACTGAGTCAACAAGTGAGTCTCTGTTTTGGTGTCACGTCGTAGTTCAATCTCTTTTTCCTTCACAATTCTTAATTGTTTCTTCATCAACTTCCAGGACTCCCCTCTCCTCAGTCTGTTGGTCCAGTCCACCTCTCTGCCCTGGCACCAACTGGATCTGTCTTCATACCAAGGCATTCTGGGATATGTCAGCACCCACTACCCTCCGTCCTTGCTGCTCAGTACTGAGTCTGCGCCTCAGTTACTGCTGAAGTCACTGCGTAGCGCTGCTGGGCTGCATCCCCGCCCAAATGAAGTCCCACACAAGGTGAAACATGGGGCACAAAAAAACCCAACTGTTTTTGTTGTCAAATTGCAACTTGAAGGCATCAAAAATTTCTCAAGTGTCCTCTGCACTTGATTATAACTAAGTTGCACTGAATATCAAATTCAATGTACAGTAACATGTCGACACCTTCTTTAAGATTGAAACACAGATATTTAGTAAAGAATATCCCCACCCATGGATCAGTATTTAAAGGACATGCTTAGTTTGAATTACTGAATTACATCATTCTTTTAGAAATAAGTCACAGAAAGTTGCTACTTGCCACTGAGAGTTAAAAAATATCCGTTTATAGGAGTGAATGAAGATGAACACTGGATATGACTGTCAATCACTGAGGAACTATATAACAGAGATAAGAGGTTATGAAGAATGATTTGATAAGACTTCATGAGAACTTATATGTGCATCTCCACCGCCTCAGGCAGACACATCTTGCATAAAAGTGGGAGGCGTGAACATCCACGCTAAGTTTAGACCTATACAATTCTCTTTTCATTGGCCATTGACAATTCATATTCATATAAAAATATGAAAATGCTTCAGTGTACACAGTTTTGGTAGGATGCATACCCCACACTTCTAAACTATACCATACACAGGACTCGTCTAAGACCCAGACGTGTGTCATATGTGATTTAACTAGTTTGATTTTACTCTTTTTCATTCACCTCCGTCAAAGGCGGTAAGGTGTATGTAACAGTCGGTGTGTGTCTGTCCGTCCGTCTGTTAGCAGGATTACGCAAAAAGTTACTGATGGATTTTGATGAAATTTTAACTGGAGGCCA
>JAPTYQ010010912.1:0-12749 GCA_029814465.1 Ostorhinchus cyanosoma
GACGGAGGGGAAGGGCTAAGGCAGAGGGCTGTACAGCCCTCGAAACTGAGATTTTTCAGGACCACACTACGAACGGAGGGGTAGGAGAAATTTCCCATAATTCAGTTCGAATCATTAGCAAGATGGAGGTAAACACAACAAAAAAGTGCAGCAGAGTGACAAAAGAAACACACAAATGTACGTACTTTCTTCGTAAACAACTTAATCTTTTGATCAACCGTTTTAATGATGTGTTATAGATCGTATTTCTGTGGTTTACAGTTGATAGATACAAAAAGACGACCAAAGCCCATGGAACAGACGCTTACAGCTGCTGTCGACATGGAGAACACTTTCAGAAACAAAGCTGTCGCTTCTGTTAATAGCAGCATCGATGACTGCTGATGACGTAACAGGTCTGGAAGGGTTGAACCATTTCAAAGGGGAATGTTTCAACCTCTAACCCTTGATGCTCTGTTTCAAGGCGTAGTGCCAAGTGCAAGGGCTTAGGGGGAGACCCCAAGGGGGAGGGGCCAAGGGGTGAATTAGGATTGGGCCTAAGTCTCTGTTGATTTCATGGGTCAGCAAACCTTTGCAATCTAAAGAGCCATTTTAGGACAGTGATAAGCCAAAAGATACCCTTATGTCTTTCCTCAAAGTGGTAACTGTTTAAGATGGTCTTTAAAATTAGAGTGAACCAAATATGTGGAGAATAAATGAAAGTGTCAGTGAATTTAAAGAACCACAAAGAAATTACAGAACTAGAGAAAACTGTAATATTTGTTTTTGTTTTGAAATTTTCATTCAAAAATCAGCTGGGATGTGAAGGCTTTCTTCACAGTGAAGAACGCAGGTGAATACTTTCAGTGTCAAAATTAAAAAGTATTCTACTTTTACTACTATTATTATTTAAAATTCATTTGGAGTATAGTTTACATTTTTAAAACTACATAACATCAGAATCAACTTGTGATTGCAAAAATAATAGCAAAATGTGTAAAATAAATAAATTAAATAAATAAAATAATAATAATAATTTGTTTATGTTTTTTTATTATTATTTTTATGTTTGAGCCACTGGAAAAGGGCCCTGGAGCCAAATGTGGCCCTGCAGCCACAGGTTGCCTACCCCTGGTCTATTTCTTTGTCTACCTACAGGTTGTAAACAATCTGCAAACACTGGATGATGATGAAGTCAAAGCCTGATGAAAAATGAAGGCATGGCTCTAAGGAACAGCGCCAAAAAGTTTGAACAATGGACCATGTTTAATGCAGGGTTCAAATGTTTGGTATTCGTGGTGTTGACATTTCTGCCTCCTCAGCTAATGACAGCTGCAGATCCACCCAAATGCTTGCAATCCAACCTTCCTGTTAAAGCAGAGCACCAAAATAAGAACCCCAGGTAGGTTTACAACCACTAAACCACTGCATTACTCTCACATAACCTTGGCTTGTAGTTTGGAGCCTTATCTGCAGGATAAAGTCAAAATAAGGCCCATACGGTGCCACTGACGGAATGCGGTTCGTCCACTTCTTACCTCAATGGGAAACATGAAAAAAATGAGCAGCATGTGCCAAGCTAACAGAATCAGAAACTGGCAGACTCCGAGGGTGGGTGCTTTGTATACGAATCAGCTAATCAAACAGAGTGACAGACCCGGTGCTGGGACGCAAAGTGAAAGCAATGAGGAAAAAGTGCAAAACTAAAAAAAAATACAGAGAGAGGAAAACAGTCGACAGTGCCAGAGTCCAAACAAACTGAGTGGAAACTTGATGCCTGTCTTTGGGCAGAGTGGCGTTATTCAGTGAGCAGACGTATCGCTTTGCTGTGCCAATAATCCCTGAACCAGAGAAACCACAGATACATCCGACTGAGGCAAACAGTAGGCGAACAATGGGGCCTGCACTCGAAAGGTCGGGATGATCGAGTTACACGGCACCGTGAGCACCAATTCATTTTACACAGCGTGTCACTCGGACGTGTGTAAGTAGGTAAACTGAGATAACGTCTTGTGAAAATGACATCAAAATATGCCATCTATCTAGGTCACAGGTCACACACACCTGGGCTAAATGCATCTGAGGGACAGTTTCTTTTTTTTTCACTTTCCCTAATAAATAGAAGCAGTGTACTGCATAATGACCTCATAGTCGTACTTAATTTTAATATTCGTTCGCTGTCTTAGCTCAGTTGATCAAAAAAAACATTCTGAATGATTAGCAGAGTTTTAAACTGTAGATTTTCTTCATTTTACACCTTCTCAGACGTCAGCTTCACAACTTCTGGAAGATGATGTTATAACTTCAGAAATCTCATTTGCAAATTTGTTATTATTACGAGTCACTTAGTCATAGTGTATATTTGATGGTCACAGTTTTCTAACTGAAGTGTCAGACATTTTATGGATTACAGATTGAGACTCGTTAACAGAGAGAATTACACATCATGCAAATCTGCATCATTAGTCTGGTTTGGAACAGGTTAGTGTCTGGTTTGGAACATCTCTATATATAAATTGTCATGAAATACCTTCTGTTATGATTTGCTGCTATATAAATAAAATTGGATTGATTGATAAATGATAAGCTGAAGCATAATATTGTTGAAATTAACTTATTTTGTGACCCTCTTCGACCACAGCAATGGCTGGACATTATAGAGGAAATATAATATATCAATGAAAAATGAACGTTTCATCTGAGGATTAAAGTGTAAACTTATAATGGAAGATAAAAGAAATGGACCATATTCAAGGACACTAACTCTTGTTATCAGATCTGATGCAGAACAGCAGACGACTGCATATGGAACAGCATCCCCCTCTTTTTGTTTTGCACTTTTAATTTAAAATTAAAAGTAAAAAAATTATAACTTATTTTTCCTAAGAAATTTCAGGTTGTTCATGGTTTTTCCCATTTTCTGTGAAAGACTAATTTGCAAATGTAAACCTTTTCATAATGTAATTTTACTTTTTTTGCACTAAAACAAAGAGAAACATTTTGAGTTGTCTTTCTTTATAGGTTACTATGCTGTTATTTTACTGGTCCGACTGGAGATCTTGATCAGATTGATCTGAATATGGACACTGAACTAAAATGAGTGACACTTATGCACTAAGCTAAACAACATCTTTGATGTGTTGTGGAAATATAATAGTTTTGGGGGGTTTTTTTTTGTTCACCTCGTATCTTGCTGCTGACATGTTCTTTCGATGTGATGATCTGGTCCATGTCTGTTCGCAGAGTGGCGTCCAGTTTGACTCTCTGGGCTTCACAGACTCCAGCCAAAGCTTCATACTGGCCTTTGGTCTGACATAACACCTGCTTGTACACGGCGTCGGAGATCTGCAGGGGAGAGTAGTTCAGATTCAGAACGCTTTTGGTCGTCCTTTCTGTTCTTGGATAACATGCCTTGGGAACCTCATGCTGCTTTTTGCCACTTACCAGCATCCAGTTCCTCTGCCTCTGCTGCATCTTCCCCTTCAGACGAGGAGCGATGACATTTCTCAGCTCTGGGTGGAGTGTTTCCATCACCAAATTAGCCAGAATCTACAGACACAGACATATTCTTAGACACAAGACTTGTAGTTGCAATAATTTAGCTTTTATTTGACACTATACAGTATTCAAGTATCTCCATCCATGGTGTGGTAGAATGTTTTCCTTCACCCATAAAGACCCACGGCTACTTTTATTACAGTTCCCATATGAATGTTTCCTTTAAATGTAACCTTTCTGAAGTGATTTATCACTGTTAATTGTGATATTATCCTTTGTGTTTTGCATTGTTTTAGTAAAAATCTGGTATTTTCCTATATTTAATTTACTGATCATGCAGACGTTCATAAAAGCTCAGATTAAAGTTGAGGGTAATTGTATCAGAAACAGAGGAAACTGATGAAAAGTGACTTTTTTAGTCAAATCTATCATTAAGTGAACGTAAACCCAGTGTGTCCATCCACTGTGATTTATCAAACTCCATGGTTTTTACTGGTGAATCAGTGTTATGGAAGATGACGGTGTTTCCACGGTCACTTCAGAGCCTCTAAACGTCCAAATGGGTCATATCTGATGACCAGGAATAGATGAAAAACTGTATTTTACACCAATTATTTACATGTATTGATAGGATTAGTGGATCAACAGGTATTAAACAGTTTAGATCAATAGATACCTCTGGTTGCAGGTGGATGTTTGGGTCTTTAAGGGTTAATTTGGTAGAATTCTAGTACTTGAGACTGAGAACAAATATCTTGATTACTTTCCCTTCATCACTTTAATTATTAAAGGGCAGTTCCGAAATTAAAAGCAGCATGGAACCGACATTATTTACTGTTTAATTAATGTAATGCGGCCGTCTTGCTATAAATCTCTGAACTGTACTGAATTTTCTTTTCATTTCATTTCATAGGCTCGGCTCAGCCAATCATCAAATATGTTTTTAAGGCAAAATGCCAGGTGATGTTTTCTACACTAGAGGTGTAGTCAAAAACAACCAATATCCTCCCTCCACCCAACGAAAAACACAAATAAACCTTATAAAAGTGTGGGCCTCGTTCCTGTGTGTTTACATGGATACAGTGGGGCGATTGAGACGCTGGATACGAGAAGCAGGAAGGTTGGTTTTCATGGCACTGCCCTCACTACTGACACAAAACAATCCTTTATATAGATCCACTGTGCACCTCCACAGGGCTTTAACTGAGCCTGACTAAATATTTGGTCAAACGTGTTGCTAAGCCATGAGGGACTGACAAAGGCAGAGTATTTTCCACAAACAGATGTACAGAAGGAAATGACCAACAACAAAGATAGTGAAGGTTAATTATTTAAGGCACAAAAAATAGCTGAAATAATAATAACTAGTTTCCCTGTTGAGCATCTGGCTGTAGCTCTATGGCCAAAATAACTGCATTTAAACGACTAAAACAGTGGATTTATTTGTTTAGTTTTTTTATGATTGGTCAGTTTATAACTACAGTGATATGATTACGTCTGTAAAGTTACAATGGAAAGTTTCCTTCAAATTTAGATGAAAATTGACAGATTTCTCAGGTGTCCAAAGTATTTTGCAACATTACCAGGATATTTTGAGAACAGCAGTCTGCTAATGTGATGAAATTCACAAAAATGAAAAGGAACCCTCTGTAAATGTTTTTAAGGGTTCTACAGAATACATTTAGAGACCTTTCATTGGAAAACCTCATTTCTCTAGAGCAGTGGTTCTCAAACTTTTTACAGTGGAGTACCCCCTGAAATATGCTTTTTTCAGTATTTTTGATTGGAAAAAAAAAAAAAAAAAGACAAAATTTGTTCCTGTGCTAAAGGTGTCTGTTTATATTTTGAAAACTTTGTAAACAAATATTTAACTGTAATATATTTAAAATAATAATTGTAATCTCTTAAAAGTAAATTCTGTGCAAAATAGAAACTGAAAAGTGCCCTCTTTGATTGATAAGAAAAAGAAATTGGTCATTAATTAATAAATGAAGGAGAATTATTATGAATGAATAATTATATATGAAGAAAATAATTACCTAACTACTCGAATAAACTCTTTTTGAATATAAAATAGAAATATTCTTAAAATGTAACCAAAGCTTAAACAAGATGATTAACAATAAAACTAATAAACTATTGTGTTTTAGATTTCAGCATTAATTCTCACGATTTAATCAGTATTCTGTAAATGACTTATTTAATGTATTTAGAAATAAAAAATAATAACAAATAAAATCAAGTACCCCACTTTGGGAACCCCTGCTCTAATGCTAACATTCCAGGAACATTCCACAAAGATTCTTTAAGTTTAGCAAAACTAACCTTCTGAGAAAGTGATGAGAATATTTCTGGACCTAACCTTATTTCAGCAATTTAAGCATAAACGGAACCAACTTACCTTCTATTAAAAGACTTTAAAGGCTGTAGAAGTAGTACGACTTTTGGGAAAAACTGTAAAATATTGCATAAAATATCCAGAGAATCACCTGTTTAGGATGTTTGTATTAGTCACCGCTTGAAACAGAAGAGCATTCAGATGCATTTCCTCCATTATGTTCATATACCCCACGCGCTGTGCCGTTCAGTAAATTCAACAAACCCTCTCTAAAATGGCGGCCTATTTTAAGCATCGAAGCCCCGCCCACTTGCCAGATTAGCTTAAAACGATTCTGAACATGATTTTATTTTTGCTAAATTTATATATTTTCGTGAAACAGCCGGATGCACCAAAGCCTCACCAGGTTATCTGCAGAGAAGATAGCGATATTTCCTGTTAGCTTCAACTGTTCAAGCTAACACCAGAAGCTAAAGCTAAGGTAAGCGTTAGTAGTTTGTGCTAATCTTAACTGACCGGTGTTTGTGTATGTGCCAGTTACACTCCTATGACTGTGAAAAACAGAAATTATTATTATTATTATTTTAAAAGGTCAAATAGTAGTAAATGTCTTCCTTTTAATCCAGTGAAATACAAAAATATTTAAAATAATGTAATGATGTATTTATTTCAATCAATCAAAATATTAAAATATATTAATATATTATGTTAATTATTTAAGGAGAATGGGTGGGAGTTTATAAGTTGTTCTTCCTACTCCTTTTCAAATATGTATTGTGTCTAATGCTAAATAATTTTATTTATTGTTCTTTTTTGACATTCATATTCAAAATAAATACATCAATCAAAAAATAAATCAAAATGCATGTCCTGAGAGAGTGTTTAACTGTTGCTCCCTAATATTGCCCTCAGTAAAACTGATAAGATGAAATGTATTATTATTTTTAATTATTTCTTGGACAAGATTATTCAAACTAGAAGCAATGCATTTATTTATTTATTTTTTAAAATAAAAACTATATTCGAACTACTACAATTCTTCATAAGTATGCCAAAGAAAAAGCCCAGTTTCCACCTAAAAGCTACAGTTACTTAGTTTTTCACCATTTTGTGATAAACATTAGTGTACATGTGCAAGTACTTGAAAATAAAGATTAGCAACATAGGGATTTTTTTGACATGCCGAAGAAAAGGTACACACACAAAGAGGCTCTTTAAAGCTCTGGTGGGTGATTGAAAGGGTCTCTTTCATATGTGAGATCCCAGTCAACAGTACGTGTGTGTCCTGGTGCATGCTGGTATGTTGAGGAGGGGTGGGGTCTTGTGTGGATGGATTGTTGCCCTGTAGTGTAAGGAGAAGGTGTGTATTCATGACGTAGGGCGAGTATTTTCTTGAGCGATGTGTTAAAGTATATTTCTTTGACAAGCTGCCCTGCCTCATCACGGATAGAAAATCATTTTGTTTGAGTTATGGTCCGACCTGAACTTTAATAGGAAGTGACAGAAAGAAAATGGTTCCTTAAAACCTCTGCCAACTGTTAGGTGCTGCAGCAGATATTCTATTTGTCTCTCCGAGTGTCCCAAACCTGTGGGGGTTCTCCACACATCAGATCCCATGTCCCATAGTGACCCTTGGCTTGTCTGTGCAGGCGGACGGCGTCGGTGAAGGCCGGTGTCTGAACTGGGCAGTCCTCTGACAGACCTGAGCGGACAGGAAAGACAAGAACAGATGTTTGGTTAAAAAAGGAAAGGCCCCATGTCCAATTTCAGGAGGTCTGATGAATGTTTTGGACCTGTATGCTTTCTTTTTAACCCACAATGACAGCAGTTTCCATGTGCAGGGTTTTCCCCAGGTTTCTGCAGGGCTTAGAGTGACTTTTTGCTGTTGTTGTTAGACTAAAAACCTGAATCTGTGTAGACGTTTGGACTGATGTTACAAAATAAATGTGTTCATTGATGAAGTAAATATTACATCTGTAAACAGGACATCTGTAACCATTAACAGCTCACTGAATTCTTGTACACTGCAAAAAATCTAAATCTTACCACGTATTTTTTTCTCATTTCTAGTCCAAATGTCTCATCACACTTAAACTAAGACATAATCACCTAAAGAGTAACTTTTCAGAAAAATTCACACGTTTAAAATTTCCGATATTTTTAACACAAATATGACACCTGCATGACTAATATAAAAACCCTCTAAGTTGGAGTAATACTGGATCTTGTCTTTCCAGAGCGATAAATATCAGCCTATAGGCACAGCTTTAGGGTGGTTAGGTCATATAATGATAGGGAACACCCTGAGATCCAGTTTCAGCAAGATTGCTGACTTTTTTGGACTTGCATGATTTCTTTGTGCGTTGTTAAAGGGGTCATATTTTGTTAAACCCACTTTTAGTCTTTGGTTCATTTATTTGTGTATTTGGACACTAATAGTTCAGATAGTTTGAATTTGAACCCTCCAACTGCTGCAAAGATTTCTTTAGATTCATTTTGGCAAAAATCAAGTGGATTTCTACAACCTGTTTTAGTTCCTTCTTAATTTGTTACATTTTAAAACTAGTTTACATCATGATATTTGTACATATAAGGTCCAGACTTTGACGAACATTTCTCCAGTTTGACATAATTGTTTATCAGCAGCAGCAGTTGTAGTAAAAACTGAAAATATGTCCAAACTTGGAGCCCATTACCTAAAATGTTCTGTTGTTGGTTGTGTTAATGAACACAAGTGGCTGAATTGGACAGAAAGCATGGTCAACAACCTGGAGGGGTGGGGCTTGAGTGGCTCATTTGCATTTAAAGGGCCAGTGCTCCAAACCACCTTTCTGGTGACATTACTCAGAAATAGGGTGGAGTTGAATTAATGCAGAATTCAGACCCAAGCAGAGCATTTACAGTTTATGTAGACCACAGGGAAATGATTTAATATGCATAATTCCATTTAAAAAAAGCCAAATATCACTCCTATAAAGTCAGTCTCTTGCATTGGATGTTTACAGTGAATTCTTCCTTGGTAGTATAAGATGACAACGTATGAGGAAATTTCTTTTTGTAGAATCCCACAGTGACAACAGTTTCCATTAATGTCTGAGTCACCACTGTGAGACAGTCTGTGAGTATTAATTTGGGCAGTGTTATATCTAGTAACAAACTCTGTCACACACCACTGTGTCATCCCCAGAAACGGGAAGGTGCTGGCTTGTTGGAGAACAGCTTTCATATGGTTGCTACGGTAACAGCCCCTCCCAGACGTCAGGACAATAGCGGCAGCTCGGCAACAAGCATGTGTTTTTAGGAAGTTGGCTCTTATCATGTGGTGGTTGTGTTTATGTGATGAAAATACATGAGCAGCTGAAGTGTTTTTCAAGGCCACAGCACATGGGACACTGCTGAAAGTTGTACAGTCGCACAGAAGAATGTAAACAGGTGTATGGAAGAAAACAAAACTATAATTAGCTGTTTGTCCTTCAGAGCAGTTCTTCCCTTAAATAAAAAAAAAAAGACTGATTCTTCTATTGCATTTTTCCTGTGGCGACTTAAAAGACTACACTGGAAAAAATCCAAATCTTACCAACTGTATTTTTTCTCATTTCTAGTCCAAATATCTCATCATACTTAAAATCAGACAGAATCACCTAAAGATGAACTTTTCAGTGAGATATAAGAACTGATTTTTAGACAATAGATCTGGAAAATCTGATTTCAAGAAATCTTACCAAGATAACTTTCACGTGTTCCATCGGCAGATTTGCTTTAATGAAGCAAAAAAATCTTGAATTAAAAATCAGTTCTTATATTTCACTGAAAAGTTACTCTTCAGGTGATTCTGTGTTATTTTAAGTGTTATTTTTTAAGTGTTGTTAAGATGTTGATTTTTGCAGTGTATACTATGTTACATACTGTAGATGGTATTTAAATGGATACATGGACGTACTTTTAGAAAGAAAAACGTGCTGGTTGGCTATATATAAAAAAAGAAAATATTACCAACTATTAAATTTAATGACTACTGACTAATGTGATCTGTACATTTCATTTATAGATGGGCATAGACTGTACCTAAAACATATTGCATGTGTTCCACCTATTTGTACACAGGTGTCAAATACAGTCTGACAACTTAAGTAATCCAGAAACATCAACTTCTGAAATGGAAAAAGTGCACGAGCCCTTTGTTTATTTAGTGCAGACACGGCTGTAGTCAATACCGTCTCAAGGTGTCATGAGATAAGATGACGTTTTGTCTAAAATCCTAGATAATGCATAGTCCTGTGTCTCCGTAGCCTTTGTGTCTGTTACATGTTTTGTCTTGGACTGTAAGTCTGTGACTCAGACGGAGCTGACAAAGACAGGAAATGTCCAAGAAGTAAAGGGGGCCGAGCCAGACAGGAAGCCGTCTCCTCGCTTCACTAATTCTGCATTGACAACTGAATTGTTGAGATTTTAGCTCGTCTTGGCCTGAGTTTTCAAGACGGGTCACTGGACACAAGCTTAAAGACAAAAATTATTGGTTATAGTTGTGAAATGGAACATATTTAGGGCAGTTATTAGGATAGAAATAAGAGTTAGACTCTAAATCCACCTCCTCTTTCCTTGTCACATACCCAGTCTTAGATATTGCAAAGTGAATTTTCAGTGTTACGTGAAGAGAATGTTTCACTCGGAGCCAAAAAAAGAATGAAAATACTTTCTGACAATCTGCCAGGCCCGTAAACCACTGCCCATTCTTCATGTGTCCAAAAACCCAGTCAGATTTCCGAACAGATTACAGCTTCTCGGCTGTGTGTGTGCGTGCACCGTGTATAAATGGAACATGTGGCAGCACTTACCATGCTCCCTTTTTTCAGGCATTTCCCTCCCTGGCTTGCTCACCATGCTCTGGTTGGTGTGATTTTAGTAACAGTCGGGGAACAGTTCCTGGGTCTACAGATCTACAGTTGTGTGTTTAGCCTTATTTAACTTAAATATAATTGACGTTCAAACCCCATCAACCACTTTGATCTGAGATAACTCTGAGGCCACCTGACTTCACATCAGTCTGACTTTAATATTTCTCCCAAACGTCCACTGTGCTGCTGCTGCTGCGTCATGCATGAGTAGGGTTTCCCCATATGGTGCAGATCTATAGCACCGGCCAAACCCACAGTACAGTAAACACTGACAGAAACATACCAGGAGCCACAGACATCACCAACACACATCTAAAGCCCGCCTAATGCAATTTTGCAGATTCCTGCAACAACTCAATGAAAGTGAGTGCTGGGTTTCCCCTACCATTAGAAGAATAAGTGGCTGAGCTAAAGAAACAGAAAAAAACAACTGTGCTAAGAGTCTGCTGCCATTCCAGAGAGAAGTATGTGAAACCTCCACCTCCTGCCTGCTACTGGGTGAACTGATGCCACAACTGAGTGTATGAATTAATGATATACTGGCCGGCCAATATATCAGTCTGATATTTACGCTTATATCTTGTATCGGTATCAGCCTGTTGCTTCGGCTGATATGCTTTTTTTTTTCCTGCCATGATTTGCAGACAGGTGAAGTTCACGGCACCTCTGTGTTCTTGGAGATACTGTTACCTGTTCGACCTCACTTTGATGTTTATTTTAGAAAGAACTGACTTGAAGAATGAAGTGACTGAACATTTTCTTTTGTTTTTATCTGAATGTAAGTTTTATTATGTGAAATGTTAACGTTACCTGTTCTACCTTACCTTTCACCTCTTTTTTTTTAACCAGTAGTTTAATATAATTTTTAGTTTAATAACTGTTTCCTTTAAAGTAAAAAAGATTTCCTGACATTTGTTATCATTTAACAGTAAAGAATAAGAAATCAGTATCATCTCCACTCTGGCCCCATGAGCACCACCCACTTCTACTGGGAGACTGGCCTCCAGCCTCCAGACCACAGGACTCTAACACAGAGACAGACCTGACAAATTCAACTGGTTATTGGTTCTTGATGGAACATGCTGGTGAGATGCAGGTCCACTGGTCCTATTTTACAGTTTAATGGAGGTGTTGTGTTTCAATACCAGTGAGAACATAAATGTCAGGGCTTTAAACTTCCTCGACAGGGAGCGTTCTGCCGCTGACAAGAAATGAACCTGGGTCGAAGTGTTCTTTTATCGTTCAGGTGGCGTGTCTCTCCTTGCTGAGTGGAATTAGTCGGAGGTATCTGAGTGGCAGCGGCGGGCTGGTGACTGGTTTTCGAGGCTGTGGGGGTGGACAGTGGGCTGTGATGGATGGTTGCTCAGTGGCCCCGTGGCAGCTGAGGGCCGTCTCTGCCTGCTAATGCTCTGCCCTGCAGCCGGCCTCACATCCACCCCTGGGCTTCTGCTTCTGCTCTGACACAGAACTGAAGACGCAATTAGAGCCACCGCTAATGGGAATGTTCTCACTATTGATTGATCTGTTGGTTTAATTTTAGGTTTAATTACAAAGATTTTTAGTTCACTTTAGATTGGCTGTCATATGTTTTGTAGTCATAAATGTGGTCCTATTGATAAAACAAATAAAAGCAGTAATTGTTTCGTTTCTCGCATTTTGTTCAGTGTTTCCCGACCTTTTTTTTTTTTTTTTTTTTTTACTCGTGACCCCATTTTAACGTCACAAATTTCTGGCGACCCCAGACATTCAAAACGGAGACATTTTTTTTTTTTTGCTAAAATTAATTTGTTTTTAATCATGTAATAGTTTGCTATACTATGTTCTAAATAAAGATTAATTTTAGACACATTTAGTCTATTTAATGTATATTATTATGGACGGAGGCAGAAAAGCCAGGGAGGGCGAGTTTGATTTTCCTTGGTCAGGATACGTACAGTCAGTCCAACTTATATTTACAAGGAGACAATTAATACTGAACAAACAAGAACTAAACTATGAATTAGGAAAGAGCTGCAGCATCTGAAACCGACCACAGTGAA
>JAPTYQ010011001.1:2532-12740 GCA_029814465.1 Ostorhinchus cyanosoma
TGGTCCTAAAAACAAAACAGAGGGGCTAAAAATTCAAATCAGATGTAGACTAATGTTATGAAGCAGGTTTGGAAGCACTTTGGGTGTATTTTAAAAATTAATATTTACTGAAATAAAAGAGAAACTATTTTTCAGATAAAACACATTTTTATATTATTTTTATACAAAAATCTGCATGTAACAGTAAAAAGAACATGGCAATGATCTGCCACTATTTTTTTTATATCTTTTTCTTCTCTCACAGGTATTTTGAGAATTTAATTATGCTAGGTAGAGTGTTCATCACTCGTAATTTATTTGTATTTAACTGAGTAGGTTCTGTATGTAACGCCAGTGGACACGATAGGTTACACACGAAACCTGGAATGAGACTGAGATTCATGAAAAACCTGCATGTCTGGATTAGAAAACCCACTAGGATCAAACAATTTAACACAGTGTCTATTTATAGTGGTTATATAAGACCATTTGAAGTGATGTTTTCCAGATCAAATGCACTGACACCTATGGGTAGTTTTTCATGTCCCAATTTTTCGTCCTATTTTTGGACCCAATATTTTATTAAAATTCATTAATTTTGGGATGGTTCATTAGGTACATCCTGGGGGAAATAAGTCTAAGTTTCTCTTTTATTATTGGGTCTAAAAAAAAATTTTAAAAAACTGGCAAAGTGCCAGATACCAAAATGAAGCCAGTTTCATAGAAGCACTCGTTTTACATAACACAAATTAAATTAAGTCACATAAGTCAATTCATACTTTTCTGCATGAATTGTTCATAAAAGGTGATATGACCTGCAACCAAGTCACAAATACTGATAAAAAAACAAAAATGTTCCTAACCAATACCACATAAACTTTTGCTTTTTCATGTTTTCATTGAACACAGTCATTAAACACTGACAGTGCTGTTTGGAAATGTAAGTGAATGATAATGATGACTCCTCGTTTTCTTAGAGAAAACTTCAAAAAGAGATTTCAAAGAGTTCATGAGTTCTTCCCACATACTGTTTTCTTATTCCTGAAGCAAAGTCCTCTTGTCCAATGTGATATCATGACTCGCGTTAATATACACACCACTTTTAATTGGCGTGTTATCTGTGCGCATTAAAAGTTTTCCGCATGCATGTTCACGCCGTTATTAGCTCCTTGTCCAACCTGAATTGATGCGTCAAATACCACGCACCGAGGTTTAGAGTTAGGGTTATGTGAACCGGAGATCTTGATGTAAATTGACACGATATCAAATGGCACTGAATAACACAAGAAAGGTTGAAAATGCATACGTATAGCACGGGAAATGCCATAAGAACTGGTGTGACATACAACGCCTTTCCTGAGATCAGTCTGCCTGTGTCTCCCTCATGTAGTTTTCAAGATTCACATTTAATACATTTAAGAACTTCTTTGAAATGAAAAGTAGTTGTGATTCTTTTTTTTTTTTTTTAAGTAAATATATAAACCAAGAAATGTTTAATCCAGGACTAGTCATTTTAACATGTGGATGGTACATATTGTAAGTTTAAACAGATTCAAGTATCTTTAGCTTTTGAGTATTAAAAAGAAGCCTTTTATTATTCTTACATGAGACGAT
Organism: Ostorhinchus cyanosoma; assembly: GCA_029814465.1. Lineage (NCBI taxonomy): Eukaryota > Metazoa > Chordata > Actinopteri > Kurtiformes > Apogonidae > Ostorhinchus > Ostorhinchus cyanosoma. The sequence goes on from JAPTYQ010011001.1 coordinate 4,126, forward strand.
AGGAATAAGCCATCCTTTGTATTAAATGTAAAAAGCCAAGTAGAAGCATGAATGTGCACAGACTACAATGCCTACACACATCTGTCTGTGTAGCAGCCTCACAGTGGATCGCTTTGAGGACCTTTGGCAATTACACCATTTACAACAGACTCCCATAATGGTTTGCGTGTAGAGATTGAAGGATGGTAAAGGATGAGAGTAGTTTGGCTAAAGGCTTTCCAGCTAATTAAAAGACTAACGTTGCCTCCAAATGACCATTAGGATTCATTTGGCTTGGGTGTGAAAAAGGCAGAGATGTATATCTCACTGTGAAATTGGAGCAAGATGAAAGCGGGCAACATCAAATATCACTGTCATAAGAGGAACCTTACCTGTATTTACATACTAAGTAACTTGTTCTACTGAGCAGCTACATCAAAGACGTTCAAGTAAGTGTCTGATCTGTAGGCAAATTTATTTTTAATCATATCGACGTGTAAAGGAGACACAATGCAGACCGCAATTACGTGACATAATAATACTTCATGAGAAGCAACAGCAGTATCTCATTATTATCCTGTACAGACTGTGTGATAATAGACAATTCTGCACAGGTACATCTTTCAAACTGTGTATTGTGGATTCAAGGCATTCTTTTGTCCTCCATGTGATCAAATATAAATGCTCTCTCTGCCTTTAACCTTACTTTTGTGCTTTGCGACAATTGCTCAGCAGTATATAGTCTTTATAATTGGACACTAATAGCATGCTGCAACATTTTTATCATCTGAAAAGACATCAAAACTGACATGGTGCTTTAATTTGTGTGAAACAATTAATCAGCCTTTGCATTCAGTTTGAAGCCTCTGCTTGTTCTGGCTAATCTTGCTGTAAGCGCAGCTGTGTTTTTTCAAGCTACAAACGTTATTTTCTTTTAGCTCCAAAGATTAAGGTTATTTAGCCAGACAGAAAAATCAAGGTGGGGGCTCCGTCAGGAACAGAGAACTGCCTTTGTGCGCTGTTGCTTCTGGGACAGAAAAGAGGGGGTTCGGAGTAAACTCTGGACAGCAGGCCTAATTATTTTTTCCCACAGATGAGGTCACATTCTTCGTGGAGGGAGGAGATTATTATTAACAATCTGAGGACAAACAAACACATGGACTCAAAGGCGTCCATTCAGTGGAGTCTATGCCACAGTAATAATGATCATATTTAAACAAACAAATGTCAAAACACACAAGAGTGAACAAATAAAGAAGAGCCTTAATATTCTGACCATGAGAGTTATGACTTAGAACAAAGGAGCAGATTTCTCTTTTCCCTCGAGGCATGCAGGACTATGGCATGATGACACAGCGGGCAATAACACCATTAGCAGACTATTATTGTTATTTGATGTGCGTTAAGAAACCCGTCTACAGATGGTTTAGTAATGTTCAGGGGTATTAGACCCGTTGTCATGGTGAACACAGAGGCTCCAGCAAACTGTCGGGAGAAATTATTGTGATATAAGCCTTTCTTATCCTAATGGATTTGTTTCTAGTGCTGCTTAATGATGAATCCACAAAAGCATAAAGAAAACCCATGTGACACATCAAACAGACGTGCCTTTTGAATCAGACTGTCACATTGATACATGGCACTTTGTATTTATATTTCATAATGGGCTGAAAACTGATCCAAATTAAACAACCTGCATGGTGTGTATAGGCGTTCGCTCCATTACACTGCATATAAGGTCATCTGAACAAATCAAAGCAAAACACAGAGAGATGTGGATAAGGGAAAGTTTGATCTTGATCCAAACTGGCAACATACAGTGGAGACCATCACATGTTTGCTTTCACACTCACTTCTTCTCTTATCAAATGTGATATTTTGCCGAGTCCACCTTCACAATAGGAAGAACTGATTCCACTGAAGGTCACCCTGACATCCAAGCTGAATGAATGACATTTAGAGTACAATTTCCTATTTTTCACCATTTCCTTTGAAAGGTATTACTCTACATGAATGCACCATGCACACGTCCGCACATTTGCCACCACACAACCCATACAAATCTCTTTCCCCTGTCGCTAAATTCTTGTGTTTTGCTGCAGTGGGTAACATATACAGTAATGACTATCCGGATTACTCTCCTCTCGTTTCGGGAAACAGAAGCACTTACAGAAACTGACTCCTCAAACATTTATCTACTTAAAGGTGAAGAGCGGCTGTACATACTGACACGGAAAGTTTGATTGCTTAAAATTACGACAAATTGCTGCGATTCGGGACTTCAGATTATTTTTGCACTGTGGTGAACTGCTTAATCATATCAAGACGTGAGGAAAAATAAAAGAAAATATATACTGTATGTGTGGTTTACTGCAGAAAAAAGACCCGTCATATATTTTTACAAATTTACTCAGTTATGTGAATTTTCTTATACTTTTTTACTAACTAGCACTTGTGCTCCTGTTATTAAAGGATGGTATTTCTTCTAACCCTGTTGCAAAAGGACATGAATCTTTGTGCTCCCATCCAGGATAATCAAGTCATCTTTGTCCACATGCCTCTATGTGTCTCTCCTCCAGCACCCTGACCTTTATCTTCAGCTAAATCTTATTTGCCTTCAGGACTTTATAGGGTCTTCCACTCGTTCATAATCTATTTGCAGTGTCCTACAGACTTTTCATTGCTATGACATTTGACAAAAAAACTTAATGGTAAGATATTTCAGTTCCTGTATTCATTTGTGGTCGATTTTTTTGAGTGACTTCTTTTGGAAGCAGTTGTAGATGGATTGTGAGCAGCTTTGCTTCAGGGACATTTTCCCCATAGTTCAAGGAGATTACTTTTTTGCGGCGTATGCTCCATTAAGCAGTTCCTCAAATCGTAAAAATACTTCAGTGTAAAAAAGTTGGTGGAGTTGCTAGTGTTAACTATTCAATAATAGGAAACTCTCAGGGATGATGTAAAACTGATATTAGTGTATCTGCTTGTGTGTGTGTGTGTGTGTTTAGCAAGTACCTCTGCAGATAGATCACAGGTTTCCCAAGAAACATCGGACATCAAACTGCTCTCCAAAGCTTTACTTAAGAGTCACTGTAAAACAGCAAAATATAGATCACTGTGAGTGACGTCATCACTACCGGAAGTAAACAAATACACCGCCATATTGGAAGATAAAAGTGGAGGCAAGAGAGACAGTGTTTGTTTAGCAGCTGTTTTATCAGTGATATATGGGCTATTAGTGTCAGGTTGTTATCATATATATGGTAGGCTATTTTCAAACTCTGAACCCTGCTGAAAGGCAACGGTACGTTAAGAAACTGGCTATGATTGATGGGTTTGGAACTTACAAAGACACTGGTGCAGAGTGGGAGCAGCAACACCTACAATTAATGACATTTACATTTTTCTGATATATTACAATTATTATTTTATATGAGTAAACACAGATCTTTTTGGCCTTTCTTCATATCACTACTACTACACAAAGTAAACGTACAGTCACCTGTCGCAGTTCTTGAGTCATGGTTCACGGTACGGTTCAGATGCAGAGACCGTGGAAAACTTCTACCGTTGCATCCCTATTGTTCACCACTTTTTATGGTTATAAATACTATTCAGCCGACAGGTGACTGTAGGTCTACTACCATACTCAGCACTGGCCTGGGTTCTCGGTATTCAGGTCAGCTCTTCTCAGGGCTGCAATCCATTCCCTCTGTCTCTGGGCACTGAGTTCCTTATATTTTTCTCCATGGTTGGTTAAAACAGAGGGGAACCAGTACAAAGACCTGTTTTCAACATGCCCCGCTCTGCTTGAGCAGCCTATGACTGCATAAAAGTTAAACATAACCGCAATTCTTTCACTGACAAGCCTGGCAATCGTCTGTCTTGCTTGTGGTTTGTCTTCCAATGTGGCGGCATAAACATAAATCGCATGACCTTAATACATTGACAGTTCTCTACAAAATATGTTTCAGATTTTATTTGGGGTTTTTTGTACCTCTTTTATTGCCTGTACATATCCTATATGACCTGTAAATATTTTGTAGGTCTATATATTTTATGTCATTGTCTTATGCTGCCTTCCAGGCGGGTTTTTGAGCCTGTAAGTCACGACTTCAAACCATGACTCATGACTTCGCAAGGCACGCCAAACTGCCGGAGCGCAAAGAATTGTGGGAGCTACATGTAAACAAACCAGCATGGTGTTCATTTATTGTTAGACCCAATGGATTGAAAACTAGCTAACGCTAGAACAGCTGCTGATTGTGCAGAACATTTACAGATAAATAACGTTAGTGCAATACCTTGTTTTAATAAACAATCTGCATAAACACCGCATCCATGGGGGCCGCCATTGTTGTGTGACGTCATAAGCGGGACATCAGAAGTCACAGGTGGGAAGTTACAGATTTGACTGTCTTTCCATTGCATTTTCACCGGTAGAAGGATGGAGAAAACGAGTTACGGGTTCTCCTGTAATGCAGAATTAGTAAATTTGCATGGCATTATACACAAAATAAATTGAAATTAAATCGCTAGCTCAAGGGCAACTTCAATGGGAAATTCCATAGATATGCTAACGATTAGCATTTACCAATTAACTGGAGATTTACAACATCCTATTATCCAACAACAAAGGTTTACTACAGATCTATTCTTAGTATTCATTTCTACAACAACTGAACGTAAAAATACTCACAGGCATACGTTTTTCTGGCCATATAAAGAGTGAGAAAAGCGGGTGTATATTTAGTACCTCCTGAGGGCTGAACCGACTATGGGAACCCCGAAAGGACAAAACACACTTTACTGCGACTTATTCTGACCACTAGAGGGCTCCCTGTGCATGATATTAACAACAGAACATCACAGTTCCTATTCAAGACACAAATAGACTGAAAGTCATGCAAAAAGGATCAAAAATGACCTGATTTTACCACAGAGAAGAAATGTAGGAAATTCTATGACCCCTCTGGAAGATATTGTTTTTCACAGTTTCATTTCAAGGCAATTTGTACTGAAGAATTCAATCACACCAGCTCTCCAAATCCTGTCCACACTTTATGATCAGATGGTTGTGACAAGAGTCTTTGAATATTTAGTGTTTTTGTGTTTGTGAGAATCTGATGGTCCTCTAAACAATCAGATGTGTTTCTGTAGGTACCGCAGCATCAATAGGATGGGCTCTGTAGCCTGCAGTTGTGATGGTGGTGGGGGTGTGTGGGGGTGGAGGCAGCCTGGTTGGAATCAGTGACATTCTTCAAGGCCAGTGTAAGATTAAAGACCGGGGCTGTCGTGCCTCTGATCATATATTCACAAAAGATACCCTGTGAAGAACACATCTTTAAAGGGAGGCTGGCTCAAAATAAGACCACTACTTGTGAATATTTGTGGCAGCCCATTATACATATCATATAAATGGTCTATTACTGAGTAAGGAGATTACACCCCAGAGAGTTTTTTTTAGTTGCCCTTCTCATTTTCTGTTTGCTCTCTTTTTTTGGCACAATCCGGGAGCAGCTGCCTCCAGTGGACCGAGTTTGTCCTCTCTAATGTTTTTTTTTTTTTTATGTGTGGAAAGACATGATGAATCCTAGCTTGGGATATGGCTATCTTTTTGTTTTTGTCCTATAAAACCACTTTAACATTACAGCATTGTGGCATTGAGCTCAGCAAGTAGTGATTTAAGAAAAACAGCCTTGGATCTTGTGCAACCAGGAGCATTTATGCAGAAATGAAAAATGTCAATAGTGGTCCCTTCCATAATATTGCCTATTTCACCGGCTTATAGCACTGGCCTGTGACTCATGAACATAAATTCAGATCATACAGTACAGTAAAGCGAGTAATGATTAATATAACTTTCATCTTTGGGTTGCTTCACTTGGTGTGGCCTTGGGTCCTTTAATAGTCATGGCACAGTGGAAAAATTTAATAGCATGCTATTCTAAATGTCCTTCAAATAAAATGTTTCCATAATGAATTCTCATTGGTAGATATATATACATATACTGCTCCATAAGCCATGCCCTTTTTGTATCTTTCACAAGAGAGTTTATCTCAAAACTCAGCTAGATCACAGGATTACAGTCAGTGGAAATAGACGCCATTAAAGTATTATTATAATAATCAAGAGTTTCAGGTTGGTCTTAATTCAATTGTCTCTCTTAACATTTCCTGCCCATGTCAATCAATGTGTCTGCCTTGTCTTTAAAGCAACAGAGGAGTTATCCATTCTGGTGCCATTAAAACATCAATGTCTCATTTCTGCTAAATGGTAAAGGAAAGATAATTGGCATGTGTGCATGCATATTAATTAACTGATAATGAGACGATAAGACCCCCCTCTCTATCTGCAGGTGTGGAACCACTAATCAATTGGCAGTGAAATGGGGTAAAAATGGGCTTCTTTTATCCCACTACTGAAATTAAAAACCTATTTAGTACCACGTTTTCCAACAAAGTGCTTTTCATTTATCTTCTCCAACACATTATTCAATCACACTCTCCATTTGTATAATGGTAATATTTTCATGTAATTTCCCACTGCCTCTGAGATGGGTATTTTTGATATGGCTTTGTGAAATGGCTATTCCATTCCAGCTCCATTCACTAGCTGGTAATAAACTTACAACCTATATTTCAGATTAAATGTCTTCAGCAAATGGAGCCTGCCTCAGATGTCCCACAGCAGCTGTGTGGAAAGATCACTTCTGCTCCCTGGTGGCGGTTATATGAACTGCATCAGTGCATATCTATGCCCCCTGGTGACTGAAAAGGGGAATGAGATTGGAAGATTTTTTTTTCTTTTCTTTTCTTTTTTTTTTTTATCCCTTGACTTGGCAGTGTTTCATTATTTTCGGTGTAAAGCATTCACTGTCTTCCACTGTCCAAATGAGCAGCAGCAGTCTCCTGATATGCAGAGCATGCAATCTAGTTGGAGAGCTGCAAGGTATCCAGTGTTTAAACATAAGCTGACTATCTTAAAGGGTTGCTGCTTTAGCCTGCAGCAGAATTGGATGCTTCTGAAAGAGTGTGTTGTAACTATCAGCCCTGACCAGAGGTGTGTAAGCGCTTCAGAGGAGGAGGAGAGGAGAATGAACATATAACAGCTTTGAAAGCAAACAAAGACAATGTGAAATATGCCGTGGGGGGGGTGGACAAAGATCTAAGTGAATGCTAAAAAAAAAAAAAAGGAACATAAAGACAACACAGGTACAGAAGAGCATTTATTACAAAGTAGTTCCTGGAATATTAACAAAAGAGCTGATTTTCTTGAGAAGTGTGTGCATGTGTGGCTGGTCCGGCCGACGCAGAGGTTGATGGACAGTAGTGCAGCGTCGCCTCCTCCTGCTGACAGGCCCTCCTTCACCCTGGACAGGCCAATCTGTACCCACTGTGACACAGACACACAGAGCCCATCTCAGTCACCACACAGCCCATTTGTCATGTCAAATAGCCTCAGAGAGACATGGCGGTCAAGTTATAAAGGTGATTGTATCAAAGTGACCCCAATGCGATGGTCATAAATTGCTTGTTTCTCTGTGAGGTGCTACATCCTTGTCCCATTGATAGAATCGAAAAAAAAAAAAAACCCAAAATAAAAGGACATCATCAACCGAGAGGTGAAATGGATTTTCATGCAGATTGTAAACACAAAGAAAAAAACACACACAGAAATAGGGAAAAAGAACTCAACATATACTGTATATTTCTTACTGTGGGGAGAGTGAGGGGGTAAAAGTGGTTCTCAGCTTACACTCAGCTTGAACTCTCCACTTGTTCGACTTTTTCTTTCTCAGCCGTTCCATTGGTTTCCTCTGGAGATCCGTCCTTAGTGGAAGTGGCGGTTTTGGGCCTTTCCTCCGGCTTCTCCGAGGGGTCAACCACCATAGTGCCCCTGCTTGAGTTACACCCCATAGTTTGACAGAACCGAAGAGTCCGCAGCGTGTTGTCCAGCTGATAGGAGTCCAAAGGTATACAGTGTGAAAACAGCGGTCATAACCTTAAAACCTTCACCAGTGTTGTGGGCTCTGGTGTCTTTGTTCTCTATGGCAACCTTGAGACTTCCTGTTGAGTCTGGGTACCTGACTTTGTGTTGAGCTCTGGTTTTAGTTTACAAGCCTTTGTCTGTGTGCAGTACAGCCTTTTTGTAATTGCCTGCCAAGCAACACTGGTTGAGAATTAACTCAGGAGAGTGCCAAAACATAGTTACTGATAAACACTGAAGGGGATTGTGTGTCAATCACAGGTCAGCCATGGTTACCACTTTCCTCACAGCGGGTTGCTCCGAGCTGGTAATGTGCTGAGAGTTTTAGTTTTTAGCGAGATCAGAGGGTTTTGTGAATTTTTATTAACATCAGATGCCAACTTGTCCAATCCAGTCAGTCCAAAAGGAAGTGAGAGCTGTAGATAATTAGTGTAAACAGCTTTGCGTAGTGGGAGAACGCTTCAGATCCTTCACTTAAGTCCCCGTACCACACTGTGAAAATACCTTACTTCAGTAAAAATATACAAGTAATAAGCATGGAAAGTATAGCTGGATGATTTTAGCGTCACATTTCTGCAGCATTGAACTGAAGATGGCATTTTACTGGGGTAGGGAGATGTTAAAAGTTAAGCTTGTGCCACTTTAT
>JAPTYQ010011208.1:0-32502 GCA_029814465.1 Ostorhinchus cyanosoma
CTGTCACTGATCTCACTCCATTACCCTTATACTTCCCACATTGTCCTTGACTTTCATTTTTGCTCCGCTTGGCCCCCTTTATCCCACTAACGACACCACTCCCGACATCATCAACACCCGTACCTGACCCGAACACTCACCCTGCTTCCCCCTTCCACAACAGCAGCCAGCAGACACTGAACAGGGCCGCCGCACCTCCCTGGAGAAGTTCACCCGCAGTGTGGTAAGTCATTTAGAGCTGGGGCTGTTCATATCACAAACCACACTGGCTGGCTCACTATCAGTGTATCAGCTTTTGCAGTTATTACCATATTACACTCTTTAAAGGCTTTGTGTGTGTTTGTGAATAAGAATACACGCTACTCATGTGAAAGGATGCAACCAAGCTTTTAATAGAAATTCTCTGTGACATACAAAGTACTCTGAATAATTTCTTTGTCCTTTAATTGACTTTCCAGGGGAAGTCGTTAACAGGCAAGCGCCTGACAGGCCTGATGCAGTCATCCTGACATCGCCTGTGCTGGAGGGGCACAGCCAAACCCTGTTGGCGGGGTGACCGCCACGCAGGGGCCGGGGCAGGGACAGGGACAGTGGATCTGGGCCGGACAGGGCTGCTGTGGAGGCTCTCAGACAGCGCTTTGAGGACTGCTGCCGTACTGGTAGCATAGCACTGGGCCTGCCGGGGTTAATGGTCCAAAAAAGAACCACTGGAGATACGACTGTGCTGACAACGGGACCTCAGCCAACACACCACATGGCACGCAGCGTACAGTACAAGCACATCCAGTCGAGGGCTGCCCTATCACTTTGTTGGCAAACTGGTTCTTAGGCTTTTGTTGACTAAGCCAATTGGATTATATTGTTTTAATTTTGTTTTATACACTGTGTGTCAAACCTTATAAGCACATCTGAGATATTACTACAGTATTATTTGATAAATACTAGTTATGAAATACTAGTTATTTGGCACAACTCCAGTGTTTGCATTTATGTTTGGTTTCATGGTCCTAAAAAAAGCCGGTCATGTCCTAATTTACAGTAGATCCTCTTGCTTAAATACAGAGTCAGAGGCACATCGACACACACACATACACACAAACACACAGACATACATTTACTTTATCACACAAAGCAGCCAGCAATAATGAGAACAGGAGACCACTTTTTGTTTTTTTAAATAAATACTGTATATCCAACCTCTTTTTATATCCTTGAAATTTCTATTATAGCCTATCTGTTTCTTATAAAGCACATGACATGTCAAATCACTAGTGATCATAATTTCAGCAGAAAGACATTACTGTTTTTCCCATCAGTTTGAAGTAACACAGTCTACGAAATTCATTTTTTTCATGCTTCATTACATTCCAAAATCTGGCATAAGGGCTTAATGTTGCATTCACACTGCAATATTGCATGTACCATTGAAATGTCTTTATGGAAAATTAATTTCTTGTTTTTACAACAGTGCTTTGTAATGAGACTGGTTGTACAGAAGGCTGGGTGACAGAAACTGAAAGATAAATCTGCTCTTCTAGTGTTCCAAACGGTCCACTGCATTCACAATTTCCTGTCTTGAAGTTTTCAAGCTGCACCGTCAAATGAATCCATTTCTGTCTGTGTGGTTAAATGAAAAGCACAGTGACTGGGGTTCTGCATTAGTTATACTTCTAGAGTGCTCCGCCACATGGGAAATGGTGTTCACATGCTTTTTCAAGTTTCCAGTGCCATGGGTCCGTCTAATGGTTAAACCACAGGACCAGTAACAGTATTCTAAGACTGTATTACTGCTTAATCTAGAGGAGGATCATCCCCCTGATGTCAAACTAGCTGATCTCCAAGTCGTGGAGACGTACAAGGCCTGCTGCCCGATACGGGATATTCTCTTTTGTCTGTGTGTTTTGTTTGTTTTTGCTTTTCTACAGCATGAATAACTCATCCTAATTCTTCTCAAAACCATAAAACCAACCATACCTGTATGCCATGACTCCATCTTATTACTATCATGTGCTTTAATAACTTTTAAGAAAGTGGTGCATGTTATTGGACAATGATGGAGGGTCAGTTTAAGGGGAGATGGTTTAAAGTTCCTGTACTCTCCAAAGACAGCATACAGACAGGGAAATGCCCCCCCCCGCCCCCCCCCGACCGCTGAGGCAACAATCTTCAGTGAATGGACATGAACTGGGAACAAAACTGGACGCATCCTGAGTGCCACAATGAACATTAGAGGCCTGTGTGCTGCACTGTGGCCTCAGCCTTCTTCTACAGATATAAACTACTTGGACTGAGGAGATTATAGTCTCACAGCTCCCCCAAGAGGCCAGTGACTGCTACAGTGACAGACTACACTGCTGAATGAATCATCCATTATTTTATATTTGCTTTGTTGCAATGCACTGTACAGGTCATATAAATAATTATCATTATTATCATAAACCAATAACCTCTTGAATATAAGGTAGAGAGAGATGTTTAAATCGAGTCGATGTACCAAATGTTATCCTCCGCACAAACACAATGACACTACAGTATGTACAGAGTGCATTGTAGATGTAAATTGGCTACATTTCATTATCCAAAAGCACATTTTATGATATGGGCACATTACTATGCATGTAACATATTCAGGGCATTTTGTGCTTTTAGTTTCTCAATCAGCAAGATGACTACTGGCACATGAAAACACTCAAGCACCTGCTATCTATTCATAAGTACCAAATAATAAAAGCTCTGGACCTGTCTGCTCTGTGGCATGTTTTTATGTTTACTTGTCATTACTTTTGGCTGATATTCGCCACCACAAAAGCTAAATATCAAACACTATAAGATGTAACTGTTCTATAAACTCTTTCCCGCATAAACACTAAATTGATATCATACAGAGGTCATATAACTGACAGGAAGTCTTTCTCAGCCTGTAGAAAGTTTCTGTGGCTCAAAAGGAAATACAACAATATAAAGAAAGGGATATTATTTGCAGGCAGAGAGTAAATTCTACTGACATTTCAACTACAGATCAAATAAAACTTGTGCATTTGAGTATTTGTATGCATAGTTGTGCAATGTTACAGGTTTTCAGACCTTGAATAATGCAAAAAAAAAAAAAAAAAAGTTAAGATTTAGTTTTTAACAATACAATAGTCATATTTTAACTCCAGGAGAGTTCAGAAATCAATATTTGCTAGAATGACCCTGACTTTCATGCATCTTGGCATACTTTCCTCCAGTCTTTCACATTGCTTTTTTTGTATTTTATACCATTCTGGGTGGGAAAAAAAATGCAACTGTTGACATTGATCACATTCCAGAGGTTTTCAGAAGGGTTCAGGGTTTTTTTTAGAGCTGTACACCTGAAAGTTTTCCTTACAAGTTAGTGTGTTGGAGTGATATTTTTGAGCAAACAAAAAAGAAAAAAAAAAACACCTTTGAGTTGCATCATGGATATGTATGATTTATCGTTTTTTTCCAGCTTTAAAACAAATCAGATTTCAGTCTCTGTTTCTCTGCTTCTAATGCTTTAGTTTCTATCTGTCTCTTGAGCACAGTAATTTCATGTTAAGTGTAACGCTAAATCTCTGGGATGCTCTTCAATGCTTCCCCTGGAGAAAGATAATAGGCTTAGATTATACAGTGAGCAAATAGGCTGCGTAAGGATAAATAAGAGGAGATCAGCACTGGATAAATAATAAATGAACAAAACCTTTACTTGTGAAGGAGCCTTCTGTGATTTGGCCTCACATTTTCTACAGAGAATCCCAGAGTCTCTTTTGCTCTTGCAGTGATTCACAACAGGTAGTACAAATGAAATTCTTCCAATTAAAAGTTTCTCTTTTCTGAGGAGAAAGTGTCCCAACTCATGACCTTATTTCCTATTCACATTGTAATCTAAATATTTGACACACTTAACCAATTTCCTTGTTCTTTCTTACACTCCAGACTTTTCTTAAAGACACCTGCAGTTAACACAACACCAGGTCATCTATATTTCGATCATTATCCGTCCAACTGTCCAAAACTCCTGGACTTCAGACTTGGGATTTGTCAAGCGGCACCAACCGATCAATATCCCTGAGTTCAAGCCTCTTTCTTGTCATGATGTCCCAATTTAAAGTCCTGAGCTTCCACTGCTATTATAAACTCAAGTGGGATTTTTCCTCTTCTTGTGCTCATGGGAGTTGAAGGGTCGCTCCAACCTAATCATCATTCTAAGGATATTTCTGCACGGGCATTCAATTAAACACATCCACTCTTCTTTTTTATTATTTTTCCTTTATTTTCTCAGAACAATAAAAATAGTTTAACAAACAAAGACTTCATTCTCTTCATTTCAACTTCTATTTACAGCTGAAGATGAAACAAACGCCCAGTCGTGTCCATTTCATCTCCTCTTGGCTCCATTCCCACCCAGATTCTCCCTCTCTACCCCTGGCAGGCTTGACAAGAGAGTACCAGGGCCTATTGCTGTGTCTTTGACGAGGTATACAGGCTATTCAATGATTGGTGACACGTAAGTCTAAGCAGACACACTGACTTTTGCATTCCTTTGTTCAGATTTGCACCACACTAGGCCTGTTTGTATACGGTAACATTTAGCAGGTTATGATGACACATGCTTTCACTTACTGGCATGACTTTGGAAGTAAAGAGACACAATGACCCATTTCACGGTGGAAACACCACGGAACTGACACAGAGAAGACAAGATTATTGATAAGTTTCCGATCCATTCTTTGTCTAGAATAGATGAACGGCTGTGTGGAGGGTCCCTGAGGGAAGTGAAGACAGATGGTTTGAATGCACAAGCACTTATGCAAGTCATAACAGACACAGGATTAATGGTTCTCTTCAAAAACGGAGCGGCTATTATTACATTGCAGTGATACTGAATAATCACATGGAAGGACACAGACCTCTTACCCAGTATGTGCAACCTATGGACTGTAAAAGGCTTTTTGATGCAGTTCTTCAAGAACTTTCTAAATGTCATAAAGCAATTAGGCCCTCTAAAGCACTCAACGGAAATGTCACAATAACTTGGATTTACAGTTTACATCTGAGCAGACATGTCTCTAGTAATGATACTGTTCTCTAATGCCTCTGAGATGAGTCCCACCATAGTACAATATGCTGAGACCGTCAGTTTCAGAAAAAGTGGAGAGGTTTTATATGGCGAGTGTGATACCAGGTAACTCAGCTGGAAACAGACAAAGCTGAAGCTTCTTATTGCAATGTTTTCCTATAGCATGAGACTGCAGCATCCCAAATCCCTTCTGGGGGTTGATTATAACGGGATCTTTGTGTGGCTTTAATGTTCCTCTTTGCCACCCGATACAATCACATGAATTAGGGCTGAGTGGCTGACAATCAACAGCAGAAGAAATGAAAGATGCCTGAGTAGTTGTGGCTATTGTGCACCTGATCAGGACAGAGGTATCAATACAGTCTGCAGAAAACCAAAAATCAAACTAATCAAAACTGTTCAAAAACACAGAAATATCATACAACAGAGAAAGGATGCAACAAAATGAGCTAAATTACTGCAAGCCATTTGAGGCAGAATGAAATCAGAGATCGAGGAAACAGACAGAGACAAAAGCAGAAAGATAAAACCTTTAGCGTCCATGTCAGGGTATTAATACAGTAGTCCAGAGGTCTGCATGTAATAGTGGTGGATCTGAGCACCATCTCTATGGCTGGGGTCAGGGGGGTCACTGGTCCAATCAGGTTGGAGGGTCATGGCTGTCAGAGCTGGTTTCCAGTGCAGAGCGGCAGGCTGGCACAGTGATGAGGATAATGACGTCTTAGTGTCACATCGGATCACACAGCAGACACACAGTCACAGAGCAGGAGAGGGCAGGCTGGGCCACTGGGGCCCAAATGCACCCGTTGGGCACAAACAGTCCAAAGGCCTGGCCTTTAGTGTTCCCATAGTTCAGTGGAGCTCCAGCACAGTGCACAAAGGATGAAAAAAAGCTGGATCTACTCACATATCAAATGTTCAGAAGTGATCGATACATAGCGTCAAGGGAGCAGTTGCTTCAATTAAGCCACATGGCTTTTAGAAGTGGTGGATGCCTATTCATCCATTCAGTCAGTTATTTTAAGCCCAAATCAGGAGGGACGTGAGACCTCATTAGTTTTTGAGGGTTAAATCCTCTTCTTCAATGGTCATCCCCCGGCTGGGCCACATGCCAATGCGCTGAGTGCTCCTGTGTAGCACACACAATATGCACAGATTTGAAACAGGCTTATTAGAATTAGTGAAACTAAAACCTTAACTAAACTAAAACTAGCAGGAAAAAAACAAGACAGTTACTGAAATAAAAACATCAGGTAGCATTAGGAAAGAATGAAGAAATATGAGCTAAAATAAAATTCAAACTGTAAGTAAAATTATTTTAGTTTCCCTCCGATGTCAATGGTGTACATAAATAAAATGGCATTACACAAAACTGAACCTTTAACAACACAATTATCTGATGTACATGTACATGATGTAACGCTGGACCTTTTTCAGCTTCTGTGATACAAGGCTTTCCTAATAAAAAAAAAGAGAAATTATAAACTTCTAGAATGACATATAAACTTGTTTGACAGCTATTCAATTCCTCAAAATCAATCTACTTCAAAAGCCAAAAACAAAACCTTAGATCCAAAACTCAAACGCAGCACTATTTATGTCTGTAAATTGTTATATTTGTCAGATCAATTTGTCAGGTTTATAAAGGGCAGGTAATGTCATTTGTCAAGCCAAAACACTCTAAATTACCGGCAGGTGAAAAAAACAATCCACTGCTTAGTCCTGCTCAAATGCACACTAGCATGCACCACTTATAAAGTATTGTAACATGTCAGTTCAACTAACACAATACAACTCATTATCAGTCTGAACAGCCACTTCTTTGCTCATCTGTTTACTCCACTTTCTTACATTTCTAAATAAGACAACAACCCTTGCTGCTTACCTTCCAGTGCCCCATATTTGTGAAGACTATTTATAGGCTCCTTCATCTCCAAATGTTTCCAGAGGCCCATGTTCATCTTTGTTATCATTGGTTCCTTCATTTTCATACAAGTTTAATCCAGAGTTAGAGCAGAAAAAGAGACCTTCAAAATCAAACTGGCTACTGGTTCACAAACATCCAGTAGCTCGTGTATGGGTCTGCAGTGACATTCAATCATCTTCCAAATGCATCAATCATGTCTTTTAAAATGTCAAAACGTTCCAATTTCTCCAGTGTTTTTTTTTTTTTGTTCTTAACTTATATAATCCTTCTGCTCCAGTGAGGGGAAAAACACACCAAAAACGTCTTCCGTTTGCATGAAGACCGAGTCACTTGTCAACAAACACTGACAGTTGTTCATTGCCTTAAAAGTTAATATATATATTTATATATAAAAAGGGTGTTCATAAATTATTCAACAATGTTCAGTAGATAAAATACCACTTGCATTTCTGTCCTGAAATGATCACTTTGTGCTTTCTGCAAACAAAAAACATTGAAAAAAGAAGCAGCAGATTTTTGCCAGAGGTTAATCCATATTTTTTTTTAAAAAATCGTCTTTTTTTTTTTTCCATTTCAAAAGGTACTCTCTATCTGTGTCGGTTAGGTATCCCGTTGCTGTTTGCGCCGGGTTCCTCTAGTTCGTCGTCCTCGAAGCCATGAAAGGTGGATGTGTCGCTCTCTGAGGTGGTGCCAAACAGCTCCTCAGCTCCAGTAAAAGTCCCGTCTTCCTTCTCTTCTCCACGGTCAGCTGGCAGATAGAGCATGATCACGCCCCAAAATATTAAATAATAAGGACAGAAGTTCCATTTTTCAAATAATGATCAGTGAGCATAGACAAAAGGAAATATATGTAATGTAGTATTAATTTTTAGCGTACATAAACTCACTTGTGCATTGGCAGGCTGAGCAGGGAGGTCCGGATTTACCCGTTTTCTTGTTAGAACCCTGGCATTTATTACAGTAGTTGTTGGGAATGCTGGTCCCACCTGGACCTTTTGGACCTATAAAAAAGGACAAACCAAAAGTTGAGATGGACAGGCTGGGGATTTATGTGACCACTAGAGTGGGACGTGAGTCAGTCTGCCTCCCGTGCTGTTGAATACTAACCAACACCAAGGGGATTTGGACCAAAGTAGAAATGCATTACTGTCGGGCACATCTTTAATCTGAAAGACGTTTGCTAAGAATTACAGTATTTCTTCTGCACTATGAAGCTTGGAAAAAAGTAATAAAAATAATACTGTTGTTATTTTATTTATTGTTTTGTATTTCTTTTTTTCTTCTTCATCTGGAGGAATGATGATTGTTTTAGTGAGGTTATAATTATGTACATGTAGCTTAAAATAATGTCAGGAGGTTAAAATACTGGAATATATTATTTAGAGGAAGGGGTGGAATTAAATAAGTGTTTACTTCTTCACACTTCTTTTCAGATGTGTAAATAACACTAAAATTGTATTAAGTGTCTTTAAGTATATTATTATAGTATAATTAAATTTTTTTTGTTGTCTTATGTTGATAATGTTGTTTGTTAACACTCTAGCAGCAAAACTATTGGTTGAATTCATACCAAACTGGGTTTATAGATTGCCAGTGATGCAGAATAGATATGGTTACACTTTGGAATGGTAGGTCAAAGTTCCAGTTTTTAGGAATTTTTAAATTCATTTTTTCCCCCTATTTACATATAATGGGCGAAAATTTCACATGTCTGTAGCAGCAAAACTATTGGTTGAATTCATACCAAATTAGGTTTATAGATTGCCAGTGACCCAGAATAGATATGGTTACACTTTGGGAACATTAGGTCAAAGTTCCAATTTTTTATGGATTTTCTTTAAATGTTTTTTTTCTTCCATTTACTTATAATGGGCAAAATTTCAAATGTTTATAAAAACATAAATTTTATTTCGATTTACTTCAGACTTGGCACATATATAGAGGCAATTGATATGCTGACATCACCACATGCATAGACATGATAACATCAGCTGGATCGATGCCAAAATAAGCTACAATACGTGCGAGGGGCAGGCTTTGTTGTGCCTGGAACCACTTGTTGGTGGTTGTATTCATTAATTCAAAAAGCCATAAAGGTGCTCTTTTATGCTATATTTGCTATGTTTACCGTTTGTGGGTATGATGCTCAGACTAAATTCTGACAGTTCTGACCTTGTTTGACTACCAAAGCAATCTTTATTTCAGCTTTCGACGACACAAACCATAAGAAAGATTAACTTATTTGTGGTTTTGTGGCTGTTCTCTGTTTAAGCTAGCAGACCTATAATATAAATTATCACTTAACACACTTATAGGAGGACTGCAGGTTAATACTATTATTTAGACTGAATATTAGAATATTTGTATGAAGGGGGAAAACTTGATGACTTACTACAGATGTGTCCAAACAAAAGACAAAATAAAAAAAAATGGAAGTCTGAAGAAACATTTCAGACATTTCATGACAGGCCACCAACTCCCTCTATACATACACACTTCATTCTAAGATTACAAAAGACCCAATAATTCCTATTTTTGTACACTAATGAAAACATAATTATGACTATTGCACTCCATTTCTGCAACTTCAACCTCCTAAATCCCCCTAAATCTATACCACTGAACATTTTAAAGAGACTAATCTAATCAAACCGTAAATTACTAAAACATTCAGTGCAGTTCTATATTCTAGAGAACAGAATGCAGCTGATACAAAAACCAGCCATCTTACGTTTGTGTCTGTCAGCCTGTTGTACAGAAGGGGATCTCGATGCCATTGAGCTTCTTTCTCCAGCTCTGTCCTCCTCTGCCAGGTGGGAATGGGTGTAGTGGTAACTTAGTCCTGCACGGTTCCTGTAGCGCTTTGCACAGACTGTAAAAAAACACAAAGGGTAAAAGTTTGATAAGAAAAGATCCTTCAATAGCAACAGAGTGTGTAAAAAAAAAAAAGAAAGACCTTGCCAAGATCTGGCCAACATGCAATGCCCATATGTTATATAAAGAACCACAGGCAGCTTTGTGCTTTTGCAAATAAAAAAAGAGGAAGATTAATAGTGGAATAAAATATGGTGAAATAAAAAAAAAAGACTTGTGGCATTCAGGAAAGGTAAATATTCCATGTCTGACTCCAAAATAGAAAAAGGAAGCTATGCGGGGTCTGATTACAATAGTCAGTCAAATAAAGTACAAACACAGACGGCATAATAACCATGTCTCAGTTTCATGTCACCAAGGGCACTTTACAGCTTGAGAAAAGTAAGATAATAGAGGGGCTAGATCAATAATCACAGCATTTGCAACCCACCATTTTACCATCTATCAAAACAAAAAAACAACTAAAAAAAGAAAATCGGGATACCTGAGGTTGAAGATTTTGAGTTATGTCTTGGTTTGTATCTGTCTGAAAAAGAGAAAAGAAAAAAAGAAAAAAAAAACAGGAGAGTAAAGAACATGAGTGTGTGTCAGTCAGGAAGAGCCATTACAGGAGTAAAACCCAATACCCTCTTCCTGAATTTTCCACATGCAAATTGCATGTAGTGGAATATTCAACGCTACAGTGACAGTGGTTACCTGTGGCTTTTAAAAAATCTATGTCAGTAGTTGTGTTACAGTGGGTTCACTTTGTCACAACACTAGCACTGACTGGGAATACTCTATAAAATACACAAAGGTGATACGCAACTTGAGAAACACCGTTACAGAGTGTGGTTCGTATTAATTAAATAAGCAATACCTATGCTCGACAGCCCAGCAGACATCTCTACTTACTGTCACAGACATATGGCTTGTCATCATCTAGATCCGTCCTCCTTCGGCCCGAACCCCGACCCTGACAAAACACGCCACGTTAAATCTACTGCCGACGCTGTTCCAAGTGCAACGTTAAAAACACATCAGCTGTTGATGTTTTGGTCGCTTACTCGTCCTTTGCCCCGATGTCTCCTCTTGGGAGTGTCCACCTCAAAGTCGTCATCATCGTTGAAAGCATCTTCTGCTGCGTCTGCTTCCAGAACCCTCTGAGATGCAGAGACAGAAGGAGAGGATTATTAATATTATTATTAATAACCCAACTCCATCTACTGAGACACTTGTACATTCTCAGCGACAGTTTGATGTTACAGTATCATGAACTGTCTAACCAACTGGAACATATTTAGTGAAATAATACCATAACCCAATAACCCTAAACACAGTCTTAAAGAACATTATTATGTAAATAACTATAGCTCCTTTTCTACCACATGAACTTTAACTTTACTTGAGATTTTTGGAAATCCTTGGTGCATTTCCACTGAAATTACCAGGGTAAAAAATGTTCCCTCAACACCTAACTTTCCCTGAAAAAAGAAAGGGGGGGGGGGTCTTTGGACTTCTTAAATGGTGGGGCTATGTGCTGAAAGACGCTGATTGGTATGTGACATTTGTAGCATTCTGCATTTAGTTTCACTTAAACCAGTATGTAGCTGCAAACCTGTTTATCTAATTTTTAGAAGCATCACTTTCATTTGTGTTTTGATCATCTTGAAAATGGAGCGAAAGAAGAGAAGCTATGGGAAGTGGAAGGAAGAGGAGGTTCATTTGTCAGATATTATTTCGAGTGTTTAAAGTCACAGATTTGATCGTATTCAGCTCCTACAACAGAGTTCCAACAGGTTTCTACAAGTTTGATTTAAGACTCTTTAAGACTACTTAGAGCCAAAATTAATGTCCATTTCACAGACTATGTCACGACCATACGACTAATGATGTGTTGGGCTGAATGTTCCGTGATAATTTCTCACCGGGGGCTACAAAGTTAGGGATAATTGGGTCCTAATTTCAATATAAATTGTCAGATTGGAATGAGTGGAACTAAGTAGATTAATGTTACTTTCTTTATGGTTTGGACATTTCCCAGACACATTTAAACATAATACAGCGAACAGGTTTATGGCAACATAACTTAAGACCTGACACATCAAAATTAAACGCCTTTTAAACTATTTATTTATCTCTTTATTCATTTGCACATCATAAACAGCAAGATTATTTATTTATGTATCTATTTATTCATTCAAACAACTAACATCATTGTGGTAGGAGAGGACGGAAGCCAAAAAAGGCTTATGTGAATACTTCCCTGGAAATAAACAATACAAAGGACGAAAAAGAAAGAATAAAATACAATATAACTGCAATAACAATCTAAAGTAAAAACAATAACAATACAAATCCAATTACAAATCAAATGATATACAGCCTTACATTATTACAGTATTAAAAGCAGATTTGTAAATTCAAGACTTTAAGACACTATGAGAACCCTGTACAAGTGCATTCTGATGGTCTGTCTGTCCATCCTGTCCCTTCGTATATGACCCTGCAGGGCGGTGCAGTGGTTAACACTGTCACATCAAAGTGAGAGGGTCCTGGGTCTGAACCCAGCGCCAGCCAGTGGGAACCTTTCTATATGGAGTTTGTTTGTTCTCCCAGTGTTTGCGTGGGTTCTCTCCTGGTGCTTTGGCTGTCCAAAGACATGCAGAAATTGCCTGTGGGTGTGAATGCGAGTGTGTAGTTGTTCGTCTGTATACGTCAGACTTGTGATGAATTGGAAACACATCCAGGCTGTACCCCGCCTTCACTTATTAGGAGTGGGAATAGACTCCAACATCCCCACAACCCTCCAGAGGATCAAGTGATTCAGAAAATGAATGACTGAATACATGACTATTCAACAGCCAAACATTCATTTCCTTAAAAACATTTAAGCCTATTGTTATTCATATGGCCTGAGAGGAAAGTAAATATCTGCACCTTCTGTTAGCTTCGTTTTCAGTAATACTAACCTGTGACAGGAGATTTTAACCCATCGGGGGTCTTCTTTTTAAATATTAAAACAGGTGATTAAGAGCCATAATGAGCAATTGCAGCTGCAGGTGGAATGTGTGCCTTTTCAGTGCTGTTGTTTCCTTTTCCAGATTTCTGCCTACTGCCTCTTTAAGCTCCGTGTTATTCATATTTTTCTTTGTGTCATTATGTGGGTTACACTGATTATTAATACAGCAGGTTCAGTAATAAGCAGCAAATGGGAAGTCACAGTTGGAGCAGTCTACTTGTCGAAAATGCTTCTCAGTGAGATGGCAGTCAGCTAACGAGCCCTGCAGGTCAACTGGAAAAACCTGGCAAGTTGCCTTGGCAACCAGTTGGGGCGCAACACTCCACTCTTAATGCCAGGGCCCTCAATTGAGTGATATCATTGAGCATTTACATTTTAGATATTTGCACAGTATCCGGAAACAGAGCCACACATACACACTTTAAGTGCATGTGCTGGATATGCCGTCTGTCTGAACTCACCTGGATCTCCAACAGACTCTCTTCATCATTCTTGGAGTTATTCCTCTTGTCTAAACCCTCCCCTCGCAGCAGAGCCTCTAGAGTGGTGCTCTGAGTGGGCAAAGTGTCCTTGGACATCAGACCACCATCTGCACAAAGACATAACCGGAAACAAGGAATGAATCATCACAATACAACCTCAGGATTTATACTTTAGGCGCATAAAATATCTATTGTTTGCTTAGGATAAAGGAATAAAAAAAGAACAGGAACTATAGCTTATCATTAGTAGATCAGAGTAATGTAAACTATGTTGCAACAGTATGTTACAATTCTCTATGATGAGCCGTTTTTCTGCTGCAGTACAGTCAAAGTGCTGTAATTGTGATTATAACCATCAGTGCTACAATCTATGACCTCTGTGAGCAGCTTCTCTTTCATTTACTTGCTCCGATAAAAGCATGTGGCAAATTGCTGTAGCATTTGTTTGTTAATGTCTGTCATCTTTTTTCTTTTTTTTTTTCGGTCAGTAACAGACTGTGTCATCACAACTATTTTCCCGACACCATATGGCTGAAAAAGAATGCATTGTCACTGGTGAGCTCTTAGTAAAGCTGGAATGTTGCGATATTACGCTGACTCCATCCACAGGAATCTCTGAGGTATAACGTAGCTAAGTGGCTTATTGCTGTAACTTGAACACATCATGCAGATATCTCCTCCTACGGTGAGCTAAAGATCTAAACAAACAGTGTAGGAGGCAAGCAGGTTGAGCAGACAAAGCAGAACAAACAAAAGCGTTGACAGTCAGTCGGATCCACACAATCTCCTCTCCACAGAGAGCTTCATGATCATCCAGTTGCTTTGTGGATGTTTGAAAAGAGGACACACTTCAAAGCCCCCTGACTCCTGCTTTCTCTCAGCCTCTTCATCTCACCACTGCGCCCACTGGAAAGACTTTTTCAGAATATTGAACACGAACTGCTGAGGCAACAGAGGACTGCAAAAGGTAAGAGGCAGATACAAGAGGTAGGCGTGAGAAGCAGTTACAGCACGCTTCTGTAAAGTGGGCCTCTCCACCATACAACAGCAGCCCCTCACCATTGTGTCTGCACACGTTGACTTTCAACTCTCCGCGACGAGACAGACCCCCCCTCCTCCTAGTCCTCCTACCCCATCCCATCCCTCCCTCCCAACCCATGGGAGCTGGGGGGCTAAAAATAGAGCCAGCAGCAGCCTGCAGCAGGGAGCTGATTCTGCATGCAACCCCAGTCTCTAGCACACCATCAGCTAGACAGCCAGCCAGGGCGGATATACAGACAGCCAGCCAGTCAGCCAGTCAGCCAGCCAGCCAGTCAGCTTGCAGGACTCTGGCTGCTGCCGTGTGCTTGCCACCTCTGGACAGCTGTGCAACATGCTCTGTATGAGGGACGCCAGGTTAAATCAGGTTATGTTTCCCCTGTGCTGAGTGCTTGCAGACAGGCCAGACAATCCACTGTTGTTGGAGAAGGGAAAGGACAGCAGGGTGGTGGCAGTGGTGAGGTCTTAGCGAGCATGAGCTCAGTGGAAAACAATAGGCTACAATGGGATGTGTTTGGGAAACAAAGGCTTGGTTCAGAGTATATCTCCCCATCTCTCCTTCTTTCTGGGCTCTCTCACAGTTTGTGGATTTCTAAACGTTCCAAACATTTTCTCCTCGATCTTGCAATGCAGAAAATTAAATCTTAACTAAGACAGATACATTTTAAAACAATTTTCCACAGTCTTTTATTAGAGCTATTGATGAGTGAAAGCTGCAACATCATGTTTCTGTGTGAGACTTCCTCTTTTGTGTGCTTCATTCCTTAGGATAGAGTAACATCCCACTGGGTATGCAAGCCTTGGGCACAAAACAGACCAGTTACTTGAGCTCAGGAACAGCAGCCACAAAACAAACTCACAGACAGCATGGCAGCTTATGGAGAGAGATGTTGCGATGAAATGGTTGCCAGAGACAAAGAGACAAAACCAATCAGTGAGGAGGCTGGTAAGGAGAGAAGAGGATAGAGAGGAAGGGCTAAATGTGTTGAGTGAGTAGTGAAGTTGTTTAAAGTGGCAGCCAGAGAGGCCAAACTCCATTCCATAACATTTATTAAATAGTGTCTGCAGTGGCCGAACTCCGTCTTGCTGCTCCCAGCAGTGGTAAATCTAATTACATGTTCTACTTCTCACAAAACAAGTTTACCAGCCAGGGTGAACACAGCCACATTTCATCTTCTGAAAAATGACTGGCAGCCTGTTCTGCACAGTGCAAAGACACAGAGTGATATGCTTTTACTGAGATTATTCCAGATCATCACCAGTAATCACATGAGCTGAAGGAGGTGCTGGTGAATGGGAGATGGAGGGAGAGAAGAGACAGCTGAGAAAGAGGAGGAGGAGGAGGATGTGAGAGGGGCAGAAAACAGCAGGCAGACGGCTGGTGGTGGAGATCTTACCAAGCTGGAGACCATAGATGCCCAGACGAGGATCTGAGGTGTTGTGCAGCCGTCTCTTCTTTCTCCAGCAGCGGGCCGGGTATGTGTACATCTGCCCGGCTGCAACCCCTGCACACAAACAGGTGTGAACAAACCACCATTCAGCTTTTCATACAACATTCTGGAATAGTGTTGAAATAGAAACACATATTTGCAGTTAAAAGAAAGAGCGCTCTGTAACCCGTCTGGTACGGCAGTTATTCTTTTTTTATCTCTTTCACCCCCAGTGTGCATTCAGATTAACTCAAGTACCACTTTAATGACCCATAAAATTCTACTTTTAAACTAATAATTATGTACAAGTGTCTATTGCTACAGTATTTACTTTTTATACAAATCACTTCACCGTTAGTATCCTCAATCTAGTTTATATTCATTATTATTTATGCTTATTTGAGCTCAAGCAATGCATTTGTTTCACTCTTTAAAGATTTATCAGTTAATTTAATTACACTTAGATAATGTATTCCCGACTGAAACATGTTGGGTTACATGGTTTCAACTGACTCACACTGACAGTCAGATAACAAGACCATAAGTAGAACATGTAGTGTACATTTACCAAAGATCAATCTGATGATTTTGTGATTCTGTTTTTTTTTCCTTCTTAAGGAATACACATAGATCTATATTATACTTTTATTAAATTTGCCTACAAGTACATCCTTGCAGCTGTAGAAGCATCCCTTGGGGTATACATACTGCTGTTGGAGAATCGCTGTATTGTACGATATAAAAAGACTTTCACATATTCAGTGCTTATATTGAGTCTTTTTTCTTTGTTAGATTCCACTTGTACAGTTTATCACCAGTCATACGCTTTAAATGTAGATGCCAGCACCATGTTTACAAGCTTAATAGACCCAAAGCTAATTTTACACATTCTGTAAATATTTAAAGTTGTATATGTGTGTCTGTGCATGCCCACCGGGGCTGCGGTGATGGCGTTCCATCCAGATGTAGCAGTTGTTCTGTGCCACGCCGGTTTGGGAGTCCAGGAATGGCAGGCGGACGCTGCGTTCAGCGCACAGGCGGGCATTGTAGCTGCGGCACTGCTCAATGGCCTCCTTATAGAACTGGTCGCCCAACCTGCAGTGGGGGGATGGACATTTGCAGCAGAGGTCAGTGACACCCGATGTGGTTGACGGAGAGGCACATGGCTCAGACACCAACGCCGGAGCGTGTCACTAAATATGAATAACCACATCTTGGAAATGCAGATTAAAGCCCTTTTAACATGTATGAATGCCCCAATAATGGCCTGTTGTCCTGGCTACACATCATTAGATTAGTTAACTGAACCAGCTACAAAATAATGGAAAGCACATCAATACATACACGAAGCAAAGTACTAGTTGCTTTAAGTCTGCAGAGGAATCTTTTAGCCGTCACACTTAATCTATATAAAGATACAAAACTGTCCTTTATAAACTTGTTCCAATTCAAATTATTCTGTTAAAGTTTCTTCCATCCTCTATCTAGCTCACCATCTGAGAGAAGTCGTAGGAGGGAAAAAAACCCAGTACAACCCAGTTACAACAGTGTGACAATTCTGCTTCTCCCACAGCTAAAGTTAAACATATTATTACCTCTGTGGGCTCTTAGTGGGATCTGACTCTAGATAGGCCCTGAGCTACGCAGCCGTTGTCTGTGTTACATTATCACCACGCAGAATCCGAGTGTCTCGTATTAAGTCGCTCCTGTGATCAGAAAGACTCTCCTACTTAGTTCTACTTTTCTTGGTGCCAGTGAGATTTTGGCAGTCCCTCAGGGTTTCAACGTTAATATTCAGAGTGAAATGGGGGAGGATATCTCACATTCAAGCCCTCAATCGCTGCCACACGCCTGGTATGGTAATTAGCCTACTTAATTAATCTCAGCAGAGTGCCTAGCACAAGGGCAGGTTCTAATTTGACTATATCAAAGACGGGGGTAAAGGCTAGAACTCCAAAATCATCTCATGCTAGTACTGGATGTGATTTCTACAGGCTGCTGATGTATCACAGGGCCAACATGGCAAGTAATAACTAGTGGTTCTCCTAGCACAAGCATCTCCACATCCGCATTAATGAAGTTCCTCCACGTGTTCCCAATTACAACATTAGGAAGACGGCCATTTTGAAGTGAAACTAATGAGCTGCAGGCTGCAAGTCGCGCCTGGAATGTTAAAACCAGACCTGGGGGTGGAGGCAGGAGTCTGATTTGTCAGCGTCCCGCTCTCCCACTTGCTCCCCCTCTCCATCTTTACCCTAACCCCTTTATGAGGTGATTTCTATCGGCATACGAGCAGCAACGTTAGGAATGAAGCCCCGCACAAAGCCCAAGGCTCTGCGGTTCAGACAAAGCCACAGTGTGCGAGGCTCCTGGGAAAGACAGGCTTCGCATCAGTGTGACTGAGAAGAGTAAACAGTCACAGGTACAGTGCGAGACTAGGGAGGGGGGGTGAAAAGGTGTGAGAAAGATGAGGGAGAGGGCTCAAGCATAATAAAAGCAAGACACAGAGCGCAAGGAGATTCAACTCTAAGGGAGGAGATTAAAATTCAACTAGCATGTTACAATTTTATTAAGGTACTAACTTCATTGTAGTAAACATTCAAGTACAAGTACTGTCCTGGGCCTTTTCAAGGTGCTCACACTATTTCTGAGTAAATAAAAGTCTGGATAATAATCCTAACAACCCCCATGAAAAATCCCATCATCGGTAGTATCATAAAGGATTTTTTATTTTTAAAGATAAATATAAAGCTTATAAGAATAACAACTGAAGGCTGTGTTCTGGAGACTGATTCCATATGTGGTGCAAAATATTTTCAATTTCAAACAGAAAGTGAAGTAACGTGTATGCTTGAATACCATTCCTTGATATCAACACAGCTCTGATGGGACACAGTGTGACATATCAGTTTACTAAATGTACACCGGCTGTAAATGGTCCCTGAAGCGGTCTAAGCTACAAACCCAAAGGGGACGCGCTGAGAGGTGCCAAGAAAGCAGCAGCACCCCTGAGATCACCTCTGAGTCCAACAGTCCGAGGGAGGTGACACCATGGAGACACTCGCATGGACTGAGTCAGGGGGAGATGGTGAGAGAGAAAATGAGTGGCGGCAGAGTTCTGGTGGGTGTTGGTGGTCTGTGCACGCCATGCTTTCAATCAGAGTCCCGGCGCTCTGAGCAGCAGGTGCACTGGCTTAGGTGAGAGACCTTTCTGGCACTTGAAATGAGTGACAAAACCCACGCCTCTAAAAGAGCCGGAGGGGGGAGACGCAGTCATACCTCTGTCTCTGTGTCAGGACTGACTGTGTTCCCTCTATTGTTGGGTCTGAGACAGGCTCCTCTTTTGCACTCTCAAGTGGTTCATGATAATGCCACTTTATTCCAACATGAGTCTTACTTTCCATACCATTGAGTTAGTTTTCATCAAGAATAAAAGGTGTTGGTAGGACTTAACGACATGCCCATTTTTATCAGCGTCACCATTTTAATTGATTTTTTTCTGCTGATCATTGATATCAAACATTCATAATATATTTTGTTTAGCAAAATCATATATTGTATTAGTATAATAAACAAAAAGTGACAAGGAAGGCACTTGCAAGCCTATGAAAGCATATTAGATGAAACTAATTTGTTTTTATGTCTGAATATGTTTCTTGTCATTGCCTAATGGTGTGTTAGGCAATGACAAGAGAGATATTCACAGTGAATATTTTACAACAAATAAAGAATGCATTTTGGATTTGTTTTGAATAAGAAAGGTCTCCAGAGGAAAACTAATCTTGATTTAGAGATTTAGGCATTTTTCACACTGTTCAAAACAAAAACTTAATAAGCCACATTAATTCCAGCCCTACAGATGTTAAAAAAAAGTCAAATCATGACTGAAACTATCAGTTTGTGTTAACATCACAATTTACAAACAGATCTCATGGATCGACTCTGACCTGCCAAACTTGCCTTCCTTTTAACAGCATACTTTCCTATGGCATTATTTTTCCTCACTATCATTTCCAAATATGGTCATTTGCATCATCTAACTAAACAGGTGGTTGTTTACAAGCTGTCTGATCATCTGACCACTTGTCTCTTGCGTCATTGCATTTAGGTATGTTGATTTTCCCGTGTTCCCAGACCATAGTTTTCACTTTAGTGGGTCTAATGTTATCACAGCTGAAAGAAATCCTGGTTAAAAGTACAAAAACAACATCCAAGCTGTGATAAAACCTAGTTATCCATTCAAGTCTACCACTGCTAAAGGATGACAAAATCAAAGTGAAAAAGAAATACACAATGCATTTCAGAGGTATGTGCTTCATATCTTCAGTATCTTAGTTGAGCAGAGAAGGTGAGTGTGCTTATGAGGGCGAGGAACAAAAGCAAATCTTGCGGCCAGTGGGGCCTCCACTATCAGCATGTTCCTGTCAACGGTCCCCTGTGTCACATGGCTGTGTCCGTAATATGAGCGTGTGTCAACACTCATTTTGCATATCTGCTGACAAACTAGAGTTTGCAGGAAAGAAAGCATGACAAGCAAAGTAGAAAACTCTAATTTAAAATGAGTTAAACTGTTGGCCTATTAAACAAAACAAAAAACAACAGTAAAAATGACATTTATTTATTTAACCAGATAAAACCATGTGTTTACAGACTTGATCTGTAAACTCAATTTTAGTGTCCTCTGGTCTACTCTGAGGGTGTTTCAAGTTTGCAGGTGCAGTGCTCCTTCACAGGAAGCTTGAGCTACCACATAACAAGAAAGGGGGAGGAGGAGGAAGAGGAGGGGGAGGAGGAGGGTCTACAGAGTGACTGCATCCTGACAACAACTTGTGATTACACCAATCAGAACAACACAGTCTGGGCGAGGGCAGGAGTGAACCAGACCATACACCTCCACACTGCAGAGCCAACAAACAGCAGGCCTGACTCACTCACTCCCCAAATCTACTCAACACTGATGGCATGTAGCTGATGAATGGGAAGGGTCTGGCTGATCAGGCATCCGGAGAGCTATGACAGGAAGATGTGTCCGACACAGAAAAGTCCAGCTGTGGCTACAATTTTAATGAGCAGCTCCATGAGCTTCTTTATTAATTAAATATTCCAGACTCCATTTTAATCAGCCGATTCTAGAGATTATCGTCCTCCCATGCTCAAATGAGGGACAGACCTCACAGACATGCACAGGCTTGCAGGCTGCAGCTTCATCCGCCACATCTCCACACAGCAAAGTCAAAGCAGCATTTCATTTCCCTAAAGTGAATCATCTTAATACAAAAAAAGGTCAAACTGGTCCACAGGAGGAACATCCAATTAGTGTCAAGTGTGACTAATTATAATCTGACAAACGTGTGAAATGAAGTCAGAAACCCGAGACAGAGGCTAATTATAGCAGATTGAAACACTTCATTAAGCACAGCTTATAGCAAGGAGACATTCCACATCAGAATGCTAAAACGTCTCAGAGATGAAACAGCAACTTGACAGCAGACACACACTGAAGCTGGATGGGACACAAAACAGATGAAACAGCCCAACAAGATAATAATAAAATGTACTTCAGTATAATCATCCTGCTCCTCAATTTAAAAAAAACCACAGAGAATGTAAGGAGCTACATGTAGGTAGTATTTATTTGTCATTAGACTGAGCATTTTTGCCTTGAAGTGCCTCACAGAGCTGCTCAGGTGTCAGCAGACTGTGACTGTATGTTGGACTATTCCCCACTGAGTAAAACTGTGACGGTGAAGCAGGGCTTTGTATGCTCTGTTGACTAATGTACACGGATTTGACAAAAAAAAATAAAAAATTCTGCACACAGCCAACATCCTGAGCATCATGTGCTGTGTGCAGGTGGGTGGTTTGCATCTACGAGCCCTGTTCTCTAAGCTGTTTTATCTGACAACTCAAATACCTGCCATCTTTCACAATATGACACATTCAAAACCACATCACTATGTCAGACCAGGTGCAATTTACCTGCTCATATTAGAACTAATACTCCCATAACTAGGAACTTAGTTGACATCAAATGCCTACAGCTCAAAAACACCACGATGCATCCTTTCCTAGGTAGTAACAATGCCATACTAACAATAGCAACAGTGTGGGTGATGAGCAAGGTGTTGTGTGGTCCACAGTCCACGGAGGTGCCAGGGTACCTCTGTGGAGGAGCAGATGGTTCTCCTGCTTGTGCCCAACACTTCCTCTCTGTCGGAGCATCTCTCTGACAGATGGGCCCAGGATCCTGGACCAAGCTAATCTCCAGCACTCCTCCACTTAAAGGCACAGTGGAGTGGAGTGGAGCCTGCTCTACCTCCACAGTCCCAAAGAGCCGTGATCATCACTACCCACTATCACCACGGGCTCAAATCTGTCACGTCCAACTGAAGGTTATTTCAGGAAACGTCAAGTTCTAATCACTTTAAGTCCCAACATGACAAGGCAGAGGAGTGTGGCTGTGTCTTAATATGTCTACCAGTGGAATAGGTAAAACAATACACAAGAACAAAGGAGAAATGGGGGAAAAGGTGGAGCATTTCGTTGAAGTTAAGGGATAAAAATGACCATTGCATGCTCCAAATGAGCACAGAGTCGGGCTTTATTTTCAACGCCACACACCAAATGCTGTCACTTTTGTCGATTTCGCCAACAGCAAAGCATGCAAATACAAAATGCCTCCTCCCTTTGCTTTGCTTGCTCGCCTGCCTGCTTGCTTTACCGGGTCCTGACCACGTCTGCGCTCGGAGGAGCCAAAGTTGACATGTCGACAATTCACACCAACTGTAAACGAGTTTCGGAATGTCAGATGATATTCGAGTGCTGTGCCCAACCGAGCACGAACAAAATCGGCTTTTAATTATTCGGCGCAGCGCAAAGGCACGTTGTCGACAGTTTTCAAATAAATTTATAGCCCAGGAAAGACGACACTGTTCTGTTGAATGCACAGCCGTTTGAAGGAAAAGCTTTGCTAGTGCAGACACAATGCCAAGCAGCCACACGAACATGTTTAAGACTAAATGTTTAAATCTTCTGAAATAAAAAGAACTATACGAGGCTACTTTGCCATGCAAGAAGTAGACAAAATGAATTTAGACAGCTTAATCTGTCATATGCACACGACAGGAAATCACATGCACGAACAGCCGCTTTTAAAGTACGACTTGGCAACAAAGTAATTATTCACAATTTCCTCAATGTCTAAATTACTTACGCTTTTAGTGGATTCTGAATGACAGCCGCCATTTTGCTACAATGTAACGCAATATCGGCGTCTTGCAGTTCTGAGGGAAACCTACGGGAATGGACCAATCAGAGCTCGGCTTGGATTCGTGGACCAATACATCTGCAGCGGACGCGGATGGGGCGTGGCCTAATGGGGTAAACTGTCAAAATTATTTTAAAGGGTTTTCCCTTGTATTTATATTGTACACAACTGAATTACAGTACTTTTAAAGAGACCCTCACTGGAGCTTGGAAAGATATCAAGAGCAATTTCCTGTCTGGCGAACTGAGACCATGCAGTGCAAGTGGCACAGAATATCAACATGGAAGCTTGTGTTTAATTATTTATTAAAATAATTATGAATCATTTATCATCATCAATAAGCACCAAGCAAATAATTTTCCCTCACTTTATCTGAAGCCGCAGCATTGGAGAGGAATGGTAGCAAGGCTCTTAATACACAAGCATGCACACAATCTCTTCCTCCCACATACAATAAGTGGTTTGACACAGAGATTTACACAAAAAATACACACACGAAAGACATGGAGGCAATTTCAGATTACATTTTGACAGATGGGATCTGATACATCTTTAATCTTATGCAAATCTTCCACCAGTTTGGTACCCGCACATAAATGTTTCAAGTTAGGTTATATTTCCATTAGTTTAAAATTCATGAGTCATTCCTGTTTGATTTGTAGGTGAGGAGTGTTGATGATAGCACTCGACATACTCAAAAACACTGAACATGAAAGGTATCCCTCAAACACCACAAAAGATATCTGAAGCAACACACTGCACACATTTGCATGGGAATGAACTCCAGTACAAGTAATCTGACATGATCTATTTCCTATTATATCCTGTGCAATATTTGCGTTTGAGAGGAGGGTGTGTATGATGTAATGTTCAGACGCATAAATCTATTTTGAGACAAGGTAGACACAACATCTTCCCAGACATCATAACCAATAGTTCCACTTAAGGGGCAAAGGGAGATGTAACTTTATCTACATAGCTTACAAGCAACAAAGACATTTTCATTTTAACAATAAAATACACCCATATGAGTTAAAAGGCATCACCTTGTGCTTTGTATGCTTTCCGGATGTAATGATGTCATTACAAAGTCATAAAAAATAGTAATGATGCAAGATGTACTTTTGAAAAATTAAAGCTCTCGGTTACTAAATGTGTTTCAGCATCCTGTCGACTATCACATTTGACTAAAAACATGGAGAAAAAAAGGGTGGTTCACATACAGTCACTACAAAGTATATAAATATTAATACAGTAACTAATGTCAAGCATAAAATAAAAAAAAAAAAATACAACATAGTTCAATAACAGATGAAAAACAACAGTGAAGCTCCAAAACATTAAAAATGTGTTTAGTTTGTCAAGAGTCCTTATCCGGTCATATACAGACCTGGACGTGTGAAGGTAAGTGTTCTGAAGACAAAGTTGAGTATCTATAAATACTTAGAAAACAATTTAATGCGTCATGAAAACAAAGCTGAGACATGAAATACATAACTTTTATGACGCGTACATAGAAAATGCCGCTTGGTAGAGAGATTGTGAGGTTTATTCAGAGACTGTCCTCTGAATAAATAAAAGGCCATGAATCTCTGTCAAACTATCATGCATGCCAGAGTGCTAAAAATAATGCTAAGTACTTTTATTTCATCTTCAGTACATAAATAATCTTCCACATTTCAATTGTACACTCCTCTAACATACGTAGCTCTATGTCTTCATACAACCACGAAGTACATGTTCAAATATTAACATTATACAAGCACAGACACAGTGACCTGAATGATTTTTGGCACACCAGATATCCGCCTTACTAGAACTACTGGAGATTTTTAACTCAGTGCAGGACTGATGATGTACTGGGTAATCACCTGGATATCTGGTTTTTGGCCATTGTAAGCAACAGCCTATAACAGCTGAAAAAAGGCTTAGTGCAAAAACTAAAATGTTGCAATACAGCATGCAAAGGAACCTGCAGGTATATCTGCATGGATATAAAATTTCTCCTTGCCATTACAATACGACATCAGAAAAACAATGCTCAATGATAAGGATTACTAAAACCTAATCAAACCAACCCCACAGGGTTCTCAGCTACCTAATATTTTTAAATGATACATTTTTTTTTTTATATTTTCCGATAGTAGAAAAATAGCTCAACAGCCTTATGTAACAGAGAATTTAGGATTTGTGTCAATAAGAATCAAAATATTCACTCAGTTAATCTGAGTGGAAATGTCGACCTCACACTCGATCAAGTAACTCACATACTCTGGCTGTTCTAAAAGGCCACAGGAACTCTGAAATCCCAAATCTGCTAAATGTCCTATGTCTGACTAAAGCTTCCTT
The DNA here is from genome assembly GCA_029814465.1 of Ostorhinchus cyanosoma. NCBI lineage: Eukaryota > Metazoa > Chordata > Actinopteri > Kurtiformes > Apogonidae > Ostorhinchus > Ostorhinchus cyanosoma. The sequence continues at coordinate 25,452 of JAPTYQ010011208.1, forward strand.
GCCACAGATACAAGACAGAACCTTTGTAGTAACAGAGGTATAGCAGTGACAGACTGCGAGCTGAGTGAGCCATCGGTTCTCTCTGGTGATCTGAGGAAGGAAGGCCGTCCCTGTTAAAGTTCCCCGGGTTTCTGGTTGCAGCTGGCGCACACGCGCACAGGGTGGTCCCAGCCCCGCGACGGAACCGGACGGCGCTCCGGGGAACAGTCGTCGCACACTCCTTGGCCACAGGCGCGGCAGTGGTGCTTGGACAGCTTGGCAGTGAAGTCGCGCTGGCAGTTGTGACAGGACAGGATGTCCTGGTCAGGCACCCAGTAGGCAGGACGGGCTGCATCTTTCACTAAACCTTAAAGGGAACACATGGTATAAAAACACAGACACAGACAGCGGCACTTACAGGCCCTTCAGTTTTTGGTTACAATTTTATGCTACACTTTTGCCTCTTCTTCTGTCCTGTTTGAAATAACTGTAATTCAGAGTCTGAAGTCCTAGCTGCCTTGTCTCTGGTATCCATGGAAACGTAGAAACCAGGTTTAGATTTGGAAATAAGTGGGCAAATTTTGTCGTGCCTTGAGCAGACATTCCTCTGAGGAAGGGGCAGTGTTGGATATCGTGACTGGAGCTATTTTTTCCAAAATAATCATACCACAAAACTCATATATTGCAAATAATATATAGATTTCATGTTTTGATGATAGTTGTGTGTAACCACAAATTTAGAGGAAAACTGGGACTATCTACTGTAATGTTCATTTAAGTTGGAGATTCTAGAAATGATGTAGTAGATGCCCTGTTCCCATGACATGCATTGAGTTATATATATGTATATATTGACAGAAATATACCATAAAAATGCTAGCCTCTGTATAAATATTCAATTAAGGTGCATATTGTAATTGTAGACTGTAAAAAAGCACAATCACTGTAGCACATTTAAAAATACATGCTCTGTAAGAAATTTCATTAATATCAGTAAGTCTTGACTAAATTACAGAAAAAGGTTAGTTTACAGCATGTGATAGGAAGACTCATAAAATGAAATAGGTGGTGACTGGTCATCTGCTGAGCCTCACCTTTGCACTAGGACTGAGAAACAGACACAAGAACTGACAGTCTGTGTTAAACATTATGAAGAGAACGACGTGGCTGTGCTGCTGCTGATATGTCCTGAAACAACTGTCAAAGGGAGGGTTTGGCTCTGTGGCAGTGTGTGTAGGAGGATTTCAATTTTGCAGTGTAAGAACATTTTTTCTTGGCAAAAATTATAAATGAATGACAAATGCAAATTCTTTATTAGAGAAGAAATCATTTCTATCATTTCAGAGCTATCGACTATACTATATAAACTATATCATATAAAAATTATAATTTCAGTGTCACTCACATGAGTCTCTTTAAAACGTGTGGGCACATCTTTGGATTTGGACAGTTTTCAACTCATTAGTCATATGATTGAGCACTTGTTTCCTTGAAATGCCTGTGACATTTTTATGGCATACAGCAAACGACTAAGAATCTGTGAGCTTTTGGATATTTTACAAGTTTCATTACAACTAGGCCATTAGGGCATTCTATATTCCATACAAGGGGGCGACTTGGCTGGTGAGATTACTGCCTAACATCTTTGAAAGTTCAAACTAGAAATAAGACCTCACTCCTTTTCTGCCTTCTGTAAATAAGCACAATCCACCTCTACCACCAGAGGGCAACGTGTACATATACTCACATTTACTGGGTCATTTATTCCTCTTAGATAATAACCTTGTAAAGGTTTTGTTTTCCTCAACACTCACCAAGTGGGATGTCAATAGCAGTGACCACGACCCCTATGGTGTTTGTCACTGCTTCTCCAACCTTCCTGGCAAGGTTTCCACCTTCCTCCTCCTCAAGCTCTGCTTCAATCACCTCTGTGCCAAGAACAAACCCTTGTTAAAGCTAAACTTTTTCAAATGTTAAATGGTGCAAGGAGACAAAAAATAGGGGATATATGACATTACTGAGAATGTGTGTACCTGCATAAGAAGCTCTTTGTTCAAAGCAGACATCACAGACTCTGACAGGGGCAAGACCCCAGCCTCTCTCGGGGACGGGTGTAGATTTAGAAGAGCAGCCATCGCAGAAACCCTCCCCACAGGCACGGCAGTGATGCTTGGTGTCGTTGTCCTGGAAGACTGCGTGACACTTATGGCACACCTTATGTGACAGAAAAATAATAAGATCATTTTGTTTGGCTGACAGCAGGAGGTAAAAGTGTGCAATCTGCATCTCTCCAAGTTTTATCTTGTGACCTGCAAACAGATTGTGTAATAGCACAGATCACCACAGGCAGTAAACATCCCCTCTGGACATGAAAGTGTTGACTTGGCTGTTAGTGGCAGAGGGCGGGGCTGTGTGTGTCACTCACCAAGATGAGGGAGTTGGGTTTCCAGTAGGCCGGGGCGATCTGATCAGTCAGCCAAGAGGTGACGGCTTTGGCAGGTTTAACACTGAGCTCTGACACAGACTGGGCCACTAGGTTGACTCCATCCAGAAGACGCTGTGCTGCATTGCTATTGTCCTTTAAAAAGCCATTTGACTGCAAGTGCAAAGAGATGAATATTAAAACATTGTTATAGGTTAGCATGCATAAGGAATAACAAAGAAATAGATCCAATTACCAGATAATCAGAATTAAAACATGTTCCTCTTACCCCCGGCCATACATGTTGGATCTCGGTGCGAACAACTGTGTCCACTGGGTCTTGGTTCCCATACCAGTATTGACGACTTCTATAGATCACTCCACAGGTGGGACATTCAATAACATACCTGCACATGCAGATAAAAATGTTGGTTTTAGTCAAATAAAATAATGAAACAATTTAAAGCAGTAGACCATTTGGCTTTTTTCTTTGCTTTGCTTTGTAACAAGTAGGTTAGAGTGAATCGAAAAATGAGATTTTAGGTCAGTGTCTGGGACACACTTGCTAAAATTAGGCTGTGTATAGGTAACTTAAGCCAGACCAAAGCCTGGTTACACATGACCTCCCAGGTCATGAGTCTCCTACTCACCCAGACCAGGCATATTTGGCAAGGCCCATCCACGGAGAATCTGAGGAGGCAGAAGTCTTTGGGACAACTATGACCTCATTTCCTCCTTCGTAGCAAGCCTAAAGTGATGCAACACATCGTCATTTTACCTTTCTGCTCACTGGTGGTGGAACAGGAGAAATAAGTATTCAAAGTGTGCTTTTAACAATATATATGAGTCACCGTACTTACCTTGCAGGTATAAATGCGATTATCATACTGAGCAGAGTAACGACAGCGATGTTTCGCCTCATGGCACAATCCTTCTCCTAAATGATTCATGCTGTTCTTGCATCCAGATCTGGAATGACAATATTAAGTCAGAATGTTAAGTTAAATTTGTAGAGATAGTTGTAGATTTAAAGGTTACCAAAACAAAACAGGATGCACTGACCCACAACTGAGGCATATGCTGGAACAGGTGAAGTACTCATCAGGAAAGAAGCAGCTGTGAGCTACCAGCTCCCCTGCAATTTCCCCATTAAAGCGCTCACTCAGTGCCTAGAGGAAAATCAGGCATCAAAACAAATACACTCGAATAATTAACAAACACTTAACAGTAAACTAAAGTGTAGGTGAATTTAAATGTATTATTTCACCCAATTTCAGAAACCAGTAACAATGTATCGGGTCTATTCTGATTTTTCTCTTATGACAATAAACAGTACAGTAGACCCAACCCTACCTGTAGGGCTTTGAAGATAACAACCGGTGTGCGTGGGGAACGGGTGGCGTTGTTATCCAGGAGCTGCTCCAGTTTATTCTGCAGGCCACAGAAGTCAGTAGGGGGGTTGAGGGTCTGTGTGCCCCAGTACTGAACAGAACTAAAGGCTTCTGGGAAACGAGAGACCTTCTTGAAACGCTCCAACAGCAGCCGATCTACTGACTCGGATGACTTATCTAAAACGACAAACACACAAAGAGCTTTGTTGACTTCAAAAACAATACTGCAGTAAATGTAAATACTCAAAATGCAGGTTATTAAAATCAAATAAAACTGGCTATTTACATTTGTTTTTTCTTGCCATCTTTAAGGAAAGTGCTAGCACAGCTCACAACTAATTATATGCACTTAACATTCAATGGTTTACTGTATTGATTTATAGGTCATGTGTGTTCATATTCAGTTGAAATTACTAGCAACTTGCACCACTATATTATTTAGTGTGAACATCAGTTTGATGGGACATGAAACATGAGCCAGGTAATGCAGCAAGATAAGGTAGAGTACAGTAAAGGTCTTCTATTTTAGTCAGATATTTTATTGCGGCTTTGCAATGGAGGGTATTCTCTGAAAAGAAACCCACATTAGTAGCACAAAGGTAATGCAAACCTAAAATAAAACTGCAAACCCTTATAGTGAGCACACTCACCATAAGCATTTACTCTCAGGTAAATTACAAGTCTCTGCAAGATGGTTTTTATTTCCTTTCCCTATGTAAAGAAAATGTAAATCACCAAGACATGCACTGCAAAAAAGTGTTTCTTCCTGACAGGGTGTACACATTTCTCTCAAGTTCAAAAACAAGTGTTTGCACATTTCTCAAAGGGTTAGAATTCCAAAACCAAACACTCAAAGTTAATGTTTGTTAAACCTGTAATTTTGCTGGTTTGCACTGCATCACATACTTTACAAAACTGGACATTTACACTCTTGTTAAGAGGTAAAATGCAATGTTTGACAGATTTATAACTGACAAAATAATCACTGTCTAAGTAATTAATAGGAGAACATGTGAATAAAATGTCTGTAATGGTTTTTACCTGAACCTAGTAACTTAGTGTGGACTGTTTCATGGAAGATGACAACTGCAGGACCTAAAGTGGACAGTGGGACATCCAGACCGCAGCGAGCTGTAGTGGCCTTCAGCTCCTTAGTGAAATGCTTCAAGTAAGCTTCAGAGGCATCACCGAGGAATTTGAAGAGATCGTCATGGAGACGGTCCGCATGGGTTCGATAAATGATGAGGTCAGAGATGGCGAGCACCTTGAGGAGGAGACGGGTTCTCTGGCCCTGTTTGGAACTATTCCCAAGGAGCCCTTCTGTATCAATCACCACTACTTTATGGATGGGGTCAAAGGCCGTCCACACACCCACTGTACACGACTCCTGTGTGGGAGATGTCTTGAACACTTCTCTCCCCATGAAAAATGTGTGGTTCAAGGTGTGAGATTTGCCTTCTCCAGTGTTTCCAAAGATGGATACCACCTTCAGCAGCTGGTCTGGGTTGCAGTTCAGCTTCTTTAGAAATGAAGCTTCATTTTTTACCTTAAGAAGAAAACGACAAAGTGAAAATAAGTAAAAGAAACACACATTTAACAGATTATTCAAATGTTTATGAGTGAATGGCATTGCTTACTTGCATTTCTTCATTCTCATCAACTAGAAGAAAGCTGGAAACCCTCTCCAAAAGTTTTGCATGCTGAGATTTTGTGTCATCAGCTTTTTGGACAACAGGTGGAGCAGAAGTCAGTGCAGAGTTAACCCCTGCTGGTTTGGGTGGTGGAGGATAAGATGTGAGCTGGTGTTTCTTCTTGTTACCTCCACTGTGGGTGCGTTTCTGGCAGTCTTGGCACAGGTTAACTTTGCAGTTCTGGCAGCGAACCACAGATCTGTGCCTCTTGCCATTGTCTCCATTACCTCCTTTACAGTTGTCACAGTATGGGACGTGGCCAGGACCTATCTGAACTCGCTCATGGTTCTTCAGGCGTTCCTGACTGTGGAGCTCAAGCTCACAGCGAACACACTGCAAGCTTCTGCATTCATCACACTCAAAAGCAGCCTCTTCAGAGCCACCACAGGCATAACTTTCTTGACATATCAGGCTAGTATTGACTCCCTTTTCAGAAGATGAGCCATGCCCACTCATCGTTTCACACAAGGTAAACTTAAATAAAGAAGCAGTGCTTATTGGACCAGCTTTGACAGCAGCACCACTAATGTCCAATAATTAAAAATGCACAAAATGTCCTAATACTGACAACTGTACTGCTGAAAAACAGTGACTAAGTTAGGTTAAAACAGCTGCATGTTTAAGAGAGAATTTCACTTTAACAACACATCCACAAAAAATATAATTTAGACACAAAATATTAACACTTCAAACGATTTTATATTAACAGTAACAGCGAATCAATTTTGTTTTGTTTTTTTTAATTGTCGACTTGAGCTACACTTAGTGTCTCTTTGCCATTAACAATTCACTTGTTCGTGCATCAAAGTTCGCTATTTGTTGCAACGTTCAATATATTTAAGATCAGCATATAAAACTCTGAAATACTACAGAAACAAGTGCAGATACTCAGAAACAACCAACACAATGAACTCTCCCTGAAAAGATGAATGTGCAAATGTTGATGCTAACAACAGGCTAGCTAGCAAACTGACCGCAAACAGCTCACAGGCTAACTCGATTGATCCAAAGGAAGAATACTTAGCTTACAACTAGCTGGCTTCGACTAATACTTTCAACTTTTCCCCCAAAGAAAACTGTTATTTGCGAGTGAGTAAGCCTCAACAGTTCAGAGCCGTTCACCCCAGCAGCTAGCCTCCAGTCTGTCAACTGAGCTGTAACATATCAACAAAAACAACAGCCAGTCGATGTCAAAAGCTCGGATATCCGCGGCTTCTTCACGTAAAACGGGAGGGAAATCCGCGATTCAACTACGTTTAAAAGTCTTTTAAAAAGTGTTGCTGTTTTTAAATCCTTCCGAGCCGTGTCATTGTTTTGTTCTTCAGCCCCCTCCCTGGCAGATTTCTCTAGCTACGTTATTTTGTTGCCAGGTCACATCAGCTGATCAGATTATTTTCAGTCACAGGGTCAGAGGAGGGTGAGGTGACGTTGCATCATGGGAGATGGAGTTTTATAAGGCAGTATTCTGTGTGTCCTTTATGTGCTGCTCTGTTTTCTTTTCTTTTCTTTTCTTTTCTTTTCTTTTCTTTTCTTTTCTTTTCTTTTCTTTTCTTTTCTAAGCCAAGCAG